>QLTV01003132.1:4792156-4805804 GCA_003457575.1 Thermophis baileyi | reverse complement strand
GATTTAAGTTTAAAGTTGTGGGGGTTTGGGTAAGAAACTACAGATTCAGGTAATGTATTCCAGGCATTGACCACTCTGTTGCTGAAGTCGAAGTTTTTGCAATCAAGTTTGGAGCGGTTCACTTTAAGTTTGTATCTATTGTGAGCTCGTGTATTTTTGCGGTTGAAGCTGAAGTAGTCATTGACAGGTAGGACATTGTAGCAGATAATTTTGTGGGCTACACTTAGGTCAGATCGAAGGCGGCGTAGTTCTAAATTTTCTAGGCCTAAAATTTCAAGTCTGGTGGCATAAGGTATTCTGTTGCGAACGGAGGAGTGTAGTACTCTTCTCGTGAAATATCTCTGTACATTCTCAATTGTATTAATGTCCGATATGTAGGGGAAATATATATGAGGGGATATATAAAATATATAAGAGCGGGAAAAATAAAGGCAATGTTCTCATTCATCCACCTTTGCATTTTCATTTCTGCTAAACCTTTGGGAAAAGCCAAATTGGAATATGTAGATACTAACATGTCAGAGATCTCAGTAATCAGCAGTATGTTAAGTTGATTAATAACAAAATGATTCAATCTGGTGTCCATCCTATTTGATGGGTTGCATCACTTCGTTGGCTACAGATCATGGTGTTTGAGCCAGCAGAACACATTGGGAGAGCACCATATTGAAGAAAAATGAAGTATAAAATAGAAAGGATTTGAAGGAAGATTTGCTGGCTTCTTGTGCAAAATTGCAATTTGGAAGTTTTCAGTTGCAGGATTACAATATGCAATAAACTGAGCCCATGGGGCCATTGCTGACAGTTTTTCCAGGATTCTTCCTTTTATGCTACTTTCTAGAGTTCACATATGTAGCAATTGTTACATTAAAGCATGTACACCAGCGGCGGGTTGCTCTCGATTCGGCCCGGTCCAGCAAACCTGTAGCGGCGAGAGGCTCCGCCCACCCACCCGGGACGCTTCTGCACATGCGCAGAAGTGTTGCGCACGCGAACCGGTAGCAACGGGATTTAGAACCCACTACTGATGTACACAGACACCTACCTCACTGCAAAGGACAAGTCTTAGATTTGTGCACAAAGATACACAAAATGCAAATGTTGCTCCCATTATATCATATACAGGGTTTTTTTGGTATCTTCTCCCAAATAGCATAGAGTTATTGGGGTTAAGTTGAATACATACAGTAGCTAATAACAAAATGGTTCAATTTTGGGGTTTGTCATGATACCTCCTCTGACTATTGGCTGTTATACCATTCTTGCAGATCAAGGAACTGCAACTAGTTCTTTCTGAAGCTAATGAGAGTTTGAGGGGCCTACAGGAACAACTTTCCCAAGAAAGGCAGCTGAGGAAAGAGGAAGCAGAGAACTTCACACAGAAAGTCTGCCAGGTTAGTGGGATTTGTTTGGAGTCATCTTCTGGGATGCAAGAAGAGCTTGCAGCAAACATATAAGAGAGCACTGGTGCAAGCTTATTCCTTGTGCTGCTTCAACCATTTTGCAGTTGGATACAGTAATTCTGTTCTGCCCCCTCCGGTTGCCAACAAATAAGCAAATGCTTTTAGTTGGTGTCTCTGTATGTTGGAAATGTATTGCCATGAATCAGTATATAGCAAGTGTACAGTGATACTTACCTACTTGGTAAGTATTTGTGTTAACCAGAATTTGTGTAATGAACTCTGGATGCTTCCAAACAGGTGGACTGATGTCTGAAACCTTTGGTTATTTCTTGCTCCCAAACCAGCATTATTCTGAACAACATTGCCCAGAATATTTTTAATAGTTGAAATTCCTCTCACTATATTTTGTTCCCATAAGCTTTTAACATTTTTTTTTTGGTTTTTCCATACCAAACATTTCAAATATTTTAAAAAAGAAAACATTAGTGAAAGAGAAGAAAATATTCATGCCTCCCATACATTAGATTTTTCTTGTCCGTACTCTTGCTTCCTTTGATTAAATGTGATCTGGCTTTGCTGGTACACCCCCACCCCCACCTCACCCTGTTGTGTAATGTTCTCAGTTTCTTCCCATGTTTCATCAGCTAAAGGATGATCACCAGAAGGCCCTCCTGAGAAGAGAATTTGAGCTGCAGAGCCTGAACCTTCAGAGGAGGTTGGAGCAGAAGTTCTGGAGCCAGGAGAAGAACCTTCTGGTACAAGAATCCCAACAGTTCAAGCAGAATTTCCTGCTTCTTTTTATGAAGCTCAAGTGGTTTCTGAAGCATTGGAGGCAGGGGAAAACCTTGCAAAATCAATGCAGTGATTTCTTGGAGGTATAGTAATGTTTGACCATGAACTTCTACATATGTGTAATCAAAATCTTCAATTGACTTTAACAAAGATAACTGGGACATTTGCCTTGAGTGTACTCTGTTTTTTTGTTAATATCTTTTATCATTTTAAGACAAGGTTGACTGCTATCATAATTTAGGCTCTGTCAAACATGCAAGGAATGGGCCTTATATCCATTCCTTCTTATCTTTTTTTCAAGTCCTTCACTCTCTGAAGGCAAGAGTTATTATCTAGCTTTTGGCATTAGATAATTTTCTCTATATCATATCTTGGTGAAGGTCAGCAATTGAGATGCAAGGCTTAAATCAGCATTGTTTAAATTCTTCATGTATACGTCAATTCAACTTTGGCTAGAACATAAATTCTATCTATCCACCTCTCTACTCTAAAAATGGGGAATTTATGGTCTTTGACACACTGTAAAACTACAGCTCATCAACAAAGCCAGTAGCGAGAGATGTTACACTTCAACATTTGGAAGGGTCCTTATACCTGCTCTACTGCAGGAAGAACAATCACAAGTGATATAAAAAGCATGTGGAGACTTAAGTATGCATTTTTACTTTATTAAATTATGGTATGGGAATTAATCTGCAGCGAGGCTTTTTCATGAATGGAAAAAGCATGCTGCTGTAAAAAGAACTCTGTAGTAGCATCTCTACCCTCCTTTACATCCTGTTAGCCTCATTCTTGCCCGCCTATATCTTATTTTCAACACTGGATGGAGAAGGAATTATTTTACCTGACTGATAAGGTTTTATTGAGTTGTCTTGGCTCTGGGTGTAAGGAGAAGCAAGGCCACATTAGATGAACAAAACAGTCTCTCATCATTATCAGAGCAACATATTCATGCTAATTGAAATAGAATGCATAGTTTGTGTGCAGCTGAAAAATTTCAGGCTTGGCAACAACAGCTTCTTTATATGCCAGTGTACTGTCCCAAAGGATGATTCTTTCCAGGCACAAATGTCTAGAAAGGTGCCTGGTACAGAAACATGAGAGAGAGGGTGATACCGAACATAGTTTTTATGACATGGCATGGAAACGTCTCTGTGTGGCGGCTGCTTATTGTAGCATCCCACTTTGAGTGATAGGTTTGGCCTGTTGACAGTTCTCAACCTGTCACCTCTGTTTAAAGGGTCCAGTAGGCTCCGTATTAGCAGGTTGTTTTCAGACAACAAAGCTGGCGATTTAGTTATGATAGGCTCCTACTCACTGTTTGGTGTTTTTTTTTTTTTTTAGGTGAATAGCATGAAAGAACTATATTTGCTGATTGAAGAAGAAGAACTAACCCCACAGCAGCAAGCAGATAATAAGACATACACTGGAGATCTTTGGTCTCAGAACATGGTAAGATGGAATAGGAGACCAATGGAATGAGGAATCCATTCTGTATAGAACTTGTGATCGTTTACAGTCCCACTTAAATACTTGTTGTTTGGTACTTCTCTGAATTAGTTGAATTTGAATGAATGAGCTGAGCTGACTGAAAAATATGCTGTCTGAAGTGATGTAATAGTTTTGTTCGTGGCACCTACACAAAACTTTCATATCACCACAAACTGTATACTTTTGCTGATGAGTTGACCCATTCAGATGTAATCAATGTTCAGGTATCAAAGCTGCCTAGCCCATAATGTTCTCTTCTCATCTGGGATATGATGAAAAAATCTGCAGAAGCATTTGTGGGAAGAAAAGTTGCAGCTGAGGAGTGACACGGTGAAGGTGTAGAGGGCTTGCCTCACTCCTCTGCTGTTACTTGTTCTTTTTTGTCCAGAGATTCAGGAATATATAAATCTGCCTTGTTTTTATCTTTCACTGTTTTCTTTCTGAACCAAAAGCTTCATTCACATATGCATTCAATACCCATGTATATCTACAAACTCAAAGTTTAGCTTGGCAGATTAGTTTTGAATTGGTCTCAGATCTCAGAAAAATTGAGATACAGTGTCCATTATGCATATTACCTTATGTAATGGGCCATTCCCATCTATTCCTATAAGTTACAACAAGGCTTGGCAAGTTCCAAATAATTAGCTTCTCATACCTTTTTTGCACTTTGTAGTTGAGTGCCATCACTTGATCCAGTTCAAATATTTTTGGAACCCCTTTGTGTTTTGAAAAATATCTCTTGTATTTCCTTAGAAGTCTTCATTCCATAAGTTGCAAGCAGTGGTGGGATTCAAATTTTTTTTACTATTGGTTCTGTGGGAGTGGCTTGATTGGCGTGGCTTGGTGGGCGTAGCAGGGGAAGGATACTGTAAAATCTCCATTCCCACCCCACTCCAGGGGAAGGATACTGCAAAATCTCCATTCCCTCCCCACTCCAGGGGAAGGATACTGCAAAATCCCCATTTCCTCCCCACTCCAGGGGAAGGATACTGCAAAATCTCCATTCCCTCCCCACTCCAGGGGAAGGATACTGCAAAATCCCCATTTCCTCCTGATCAGCTGGGACTTGGGAGGCAGAGAATAGAAGGGAGTGGGGCCAGTCAGAGGTGGTATTTACCGGTTCTCTGAACTACTCAAAAATTCCGCTACCGGTTCTCCAGAACTGGTCAGAACCTGCTGAATCCCACATCTGGTTGCAAGTTATCACAATAAACATGTTTCTATGGCATGCTTTGAGTGGGTCTTATATATTTCATCTTTCCTATATATCCATTTACACCCAAATGCATAGGAGGCAGTGCGCATACTGCATATGATTCAAACAACTGAAAATTAATATATATAATAATTGCATGGGATGTTGGTAACAATATGATGGTAGAGATAGAGTACATTTGTGACATTCTGATGGTCCAATTTTCAGTCTTGACATCTCCAGCTAAAAAGATAGATGGTCCATATAAAGTTGCATGCAAATGTTTAGGCACTTCTGATTACATTGGATATTTTAGTGAACCTCTAAATGAACACGAGCTGGCTCAGCCTCTATATAGTACAAACTCAACATCTTTTTGCAAATTTGAATACATATTATTTAAGTATGACTGTTTTCAGATTTATAAGAAAACAACAGTTTGATGGTGGGTGTTGAAATTTTTATGGCAAGGGGAAAAAACCATGAGTTAAATGTAAGCTGTTACAAGATGCAAAGGAAAGAGGAGGATTGGATCTACCTGATTTTAAATTATATTTTGTATCTTGTTTAGTTTGGATGAAAGAGAGGGCATTGCTGAGAAATAGAAGGCCTTTGGAATTAGAAAGACATGATCTGAGATTTGAGTGGGATATTTGTAGTATATTGGTAGTATAACAAAGCTAAGGTTAATTTAGATTTTAAAAATCATTTTGTCAGACATGCCATATTGATATAAATACAAATCTAGGTGATGCCCCAAACCCCTTTATGGCTTTCTATACAAGAAGCATTTTATAGAGGAGAAATGATAAGTAAACACAAATGATTAACTTATTATGAGATACTAGAATTCTTTCAAGGGAGCTGTAAAATAAAATCAATGGGAGATTTGGTAGCATATGGATATACTAGTCAATGGATTGCTTACATACAATTATTATAAAGATTTAAAGTAGACAAAATAATGTATGATTTTGAGTCGGATGCAAATATATGCACTAATTTAGAGGATCTGAAAGATTAATATACAATTGAAACCAGAGTCTTTTCTTTTGGGATTGATGAACAAATAGCTGGAACAAAACCATGGGACTTTGTTTTTTATATATGACTGCATCAATATTAGTATATGTAGAAAAGTGGAAAAATTCAACACTAGCCACAATGGAGGAATGATTGGTGAAGATGATGGAACATGCAGAGATGGCTAACTTGATGTCCTTAATTAAAGAGAGGGAATATCTATGTTTATTAATGATGGGAAACCCTTTATAGATTTTCTTGTGTAAAACAGACAAAAATGAACTTTAAATTATGGTTTTGATGATTAGAAGAAATAGATAATAGGAAAAAGAAAGATTTTTTTCTTATAATCATAGAGTAAGAGGTAATTTTATTGGTACTTATAATTGCTGTAAAGAAAATCAGAAGCAAAAAATGAATAAATTGCATAAGATATGCTGTGCAGGCTTTCCCTACTGTGTTTAAAAACTGTTTTTATATTTATAGCCCACCCCATCTTCAAAGAATTTATAATGGTAAAAAGTGTCTCTTTTCTTGAATAATAAACCTTTGAGGTAGGTTAGTTGAGAGAGAATGATTTAGTCAAAGTAAATTTGAATTTGGGGCATTTTGGTCCTAGTCCAACATCATACCACACTGCTTTTCAACATTGCTTTTGGCATGCTGCTCCTTCAAAATTCTTTTCTTTCTGAAACTTTCTGATATAGTTTGGTAACTCTTTCTTTAGTCCACTATATTGCACAATATGACATGAACATATTTTTTCCTTTTTATATTTTTTTAGCCGAATGAATATACCAAGACCTTGTCAGATATGAAGGTGATCTTGAAGGAGCTATGCACAGAACTACGGGAAGAGAGGAGAGGCATGAACGAACTGCAGCAACAGTTTGCCAAAGCCAAAGCCACCTGGGAGATGGAGAGAACTGAACTCAAGAGTCTTATCACTCAGGTTAGAATCCGAGAAACATGTTTAGAGCCAAATGCCAAGTTGATCAAATTTAAAAAAAATAGTTTCTCCATTGTAATGTAACAACAGATAGATGGCAATTGCTATGTTTTAATTGCTGCAAAGAAGATTGAAAGACGCTTCTTTAGATATTTTTCTTTTCTTGCTTTTTTGTTAGTGTTTATTTTTTATTTATTCTTTTATAATCTTTTCCTATTCTTCTATGTTTCTGTAGTTTTAAAAATCTTTGTAAAATCTTCTTTTAATAAAAGTTAAAAAAATGGAACTTATGAATTGAGTCTTAAGACAGTATGGATAATTTTTGAAGGTCCTGGATATAAGAGTTCTAATAAGCCATGGTTCTCTGCTGTCAAATCCCTGCCTGATTGTATTGCTCTTATTCAGGAGGAACACATGTGAATCTTCTGCTATAAAAAGGAATGCAACCAGGATTCTTTGGTGGCCACAGAGGAGGCTTAAATGCTCCTCATTTTAAAATAATATTTTCTGTTGAGAAAACTGGTGAGCAAAATTGTGGGCAAAAAAAAGCAAGTGAAGCCAGAGACTGAAAAGAGTAACCTGAAGAGAGAGCATTTAGTATATGTACACAGAGTAGACTGAGGGAGCTGTTTAGATTAACATAATAGGACAGAGGTCTTCAAACTTGGCAACTTTAAGACTTGTGGACTTCAACTCCCAGAATTCTCCAGCCAGCATAGCTGGCTGGAGAATTCTGGGAGTTGAAATCCACAAGTCTTAAAGTTGTCAAGTTTGGGGACCCCTGTAATAGGAGATGGAAGAGAAATCCTCTTTTCCACAGTAGGCTTGAATAGTGGATGCGGCATTAACTGTTTGCCCCAGCCAAGCCTACTGCCTTGAGGTATACCGTCAAGCCAGAAGTTGTAATCTATTAGACAGGAAGCCCAGTAAACTGAGAAAGGCTGTTATATGGTTATCTCAGCATGTGGCTTACTTTTCTAGGCACTGGGACAAGAAACAGCATGTCATCGTTGTCAATGTACATCTTGTATATTGAAATATATGCTACATATGAATTATACAATATATTTCAAGGCCTGCAAATATATAAAGCTGTGTTCTTTGGTTATTTTGAAGATGTTTAAAAAAAAAAACTAAAAAACTTTGGTTGCTACTACAAAAGCAGTCATTATGCACAATGCTTAGCGTAGTCAGTGTTTTAGCCATTGAATCTAGAAGCCTTGACAATTACTTGAGAGGTAGCTAACCAACCTGCCTGCCTGTCTGCTTGCCTGATTTGTGAACATTAAAAAGCTATTCCATTGCATCAACTGGAATATTTTTTGAAAATTAAAGATATAGCATCAGAGATAAAACAAACAGAATAATTGCATAAGAAAGCTGTAAGGAACCATATAAACACTATGAAACATGGTTCAAAGTATCAGTAAAGCAGCAGATAATAAAATTTAGAAGAACAATTGTTTATGTGATAACAAAAGCAGACATCCCTTGTCTATTTCCTTCCACTCTCCCACCCCAGCATGAGGTTTCCCTGATGGATAAAATTGCTTTGTAGCTCATATAGGAGTTGGTCAAAGTTGCTAATGGGCTGTAAAGAGGTAGGCAAATTGAAAGAGCAGGTTTTCTCTCATATGTTTTAAGCACAAAACCAGAGAAGAAGCAACTTCCATGAGCAGAGATTTCCTCCCCCCATTCAGTTAAGGTGAGCAAATAAATTTTTCACTAATGAGCTTTAGGTTAAGTTACTCACCTCAGTTGAGAAATTACCCATAAGGTGTCTCTGCAGTGCCCAAACTAAAAGAATGAATATCAGCCTGCTGTTACAAGAAGACAGATGCAAGAACATAAGAAGAGCCTGAGAAAAACTGTTAGGAAACTTCACCTTGGGTTTTGGGACGGTTCCTCCTTTTCAATGATGGCATGCATGGACCATACTGTATATTGCGTAGTATAGGGGAAGTTTTGGAGGTTACAATGTCTGGTAATGTATTTTTTCTAAACTAAAACTATTTAGCTTGTGCTGCCCAATCTGCATTGCAATTCAGATGGGAGTTGACCAAGGTTTCTAATGAGTTATACTGTAAAGTGGTAGACAAAGCTGCAAAAGAAACAAGTTACAAGTAATTTCTAAATGTAGTGAGACAATAGTGAGAGCAGTCTAGAATGTACTAAAATGGCAGTAGGTATTTCAAAATGCTATGGTTGGTTGCACAGTATTTGTAATTCTGCTGAAGGTTGGCTCTTATTTATTTGTCCAATTTTGTATAGCCTTTTCCTCTATGCTGGTATTTGATAAATGTAGGCACTGTTGCAGAGTTAGTAACTGCTTGCAACATTGTATTTCTGATTACATACAAAGAAAGAGGTGATAGTGAGACTCTTGTAAACTGGTATTATTTCTGTCCCTTTCAACAGCTGCCTGAAGGTTATAATGATGAAGCCCCAAGAAATGACCCACTTATTAGTAATTTACTCTGGAGATGCCATTATTATATTTTTTATGGATTCCCCCAGATGCCTGCTACCAGTTACTTACCCAGAATGGCATCTGCATTAAACTGCTATTATTCATAACTGTAACTATCTTGTCCAATTATTATCCGAGTAGAATAATAATTTCCTCTTCGGCTGTCTGAGCTGTCAGTTTGCAAGGGAGCCTAGGGACAAGTCTTTTAGAATTAATTCACTCTTCTCTGGAGCTGCTGCAGAAGTGCAGAGCTGGGGCCTTTGCAGCTAGTGTTTCAACCCCTGTGTCCTTAACATCTTAAATCTCTGGTTGCACAAGTATACTGTGGAAAAGAATCTTTGGATTATTTGTGATTTGGAAATTCCTCATTACTACTTCTCTTAGCTTGCTTAATCTCTCACAATGAGAGCCAACGGTCAGACAAGAGCCAGACTGTTAACCAGGGGTGAAATCCAGCAGGTTCTGACAGGTTCTGGAGAACCGGTAGCGGAAATTTTGAGTAGTTCGGAGAACCGGCAAACATCACCTCTGGCTGGCCCCAGAGTGGGGTGGGAATGGAGATTTTGCAGTATCCTTCCCCCAGGAGTGGGGAGGGAATGGGGATTTTGCAGTATCCTTCCCCCAGGAGTGGGGTGGGAATGGAGATTATCCTTCCCCTGCCACGCCCACCAAGCCATGCTCACAGAACTGGTAGAGAAAAAATTCGAATTTCACCCCTGCTGTTAACCCCTTTCCCCCCCCCAAGGATTCTCCCTATGTTCAATCTAATCTTCCTAAGCAACAAATTATTGCACTTTTTTTTAAAGATTTAATTAGCTTCACTCCTAGCTGTTTCATCAAAGGCTGCAATCTCATTTTCATCAATGGATTTCTCTTGACTTCTGTGTGACCATATCTCCATTCCATTAGGCATATGGCTTGCGGTGAATGTCATGAGTTTGGGGATTTGCCTGCACCAAGAGAACTGATTGCTTTAATGAGCTCATCATTCCCAAGACTTCATCACATGCTCTGTTTAGGATTAGTATTTGCTTTAGTAACGTCTTCCTTTTTAATAGCCTTTCTTAATAGCTGCAGAGATTTACAGTTTGATAGAAATATGGATTTAGGGCTCGAATGGATCTATTTTAATTATTTGTTACTCATCACTTTTCTTCCCGATTTGGCAGTGGTCCTGTTATTTGTGGATTTTGCTCACAGTTTATTAAGAGTTGGAAACTAACTCCCTAATAAAAGCTTTATTTCCATCTGTTACAGGAATAATGTTTTTGTGTGATATCAGAATCTTGTCTGTTATCTTACTATTCTGAGATAAAAGCAAGTATTTTTTTCTCTCCTTGATTTCCAAGAAAATCAAGCTTGTCACATGATTCCTATCAGGGCAGAGCAAGGAAGGCATTTCTAGTGTGTGTTTGTGTGTCTGTGTGTGTGTGTCTGTGTGTGTGTGTCTGTGTGTGTGTGTCTGTGTGTGTGTGTACGTACATATATAATTTTTTTTCTTTTGGTGAACAGCCAGGAATTGTGAAAGAAAAAAGAGGACATGCATAAATGGACTGCTTTTACCATTCACTTTAAGCATAAGAAAAAAAATCTTGCAGTCCAGTGGATTATGAGACCTCTGAAAGACTTGTGTCTTACCTCATTTTGACTGACTAATCTACCTTTCTTTTCTGCTTTGGAGGAAGAACATGAAATGCTCTATCTCCCTAGATCCTAATCAGTCATTTTTGCCACGAAATCCTGTTTTTATTCCTGCCTGACTTTATGACTTCAGGAAGGACAGCTCCAGCTTAGTCTTCTTTCGAAATATACAGAAAATATATGAACTTCAAAATGTGATATTGCTGTTGAAGATTGAGGCTACAGACAGATTTTTATTTCATTCATAAATTCCCAGGAGCTCAGAAACTTTAGAAATGTCATGAAATCGTATTGGCAAGAGGGGAAAGGTGGTAGAGCAAATTTGCAGCATAAAATTGAATTCGGAAGAAAGAAACTAGAGAAAAGGTGATCAAAGCAATCCTAATTATGCTGTGGCCTGGTGCTAAAAAAACGAATTACTCTAGGAAGTGAATTTGGCAGTTTTAGTGCCATCCAGCCACCCAAACTGTTCTCTGTACTGTAGGTAGTTAATGCTATCCCAATATGGTGGGATTACAATGCTCAGAATTCACAACTTGCATAATCTTAATAATTTACTAATATCATTGGGGAGTAGCGGTTCTACCTCTTGATTGCTGGCTAGTTTAGCTCTTCCCACTCTAATCCCAGGATTTCATAGGCCTTCCCCAGTCTGCTGCCACATCACATATGTCAGACAATATCATTCTAATCTAGAATGACTGCTTGGACGGGACTAGTTCTATAACGAATGCTTTAAAGAGGGAAATAAGCCAGAAGACTGAAATGGTCTTGCTCTTCCAAAACTGTATTTATTTATTTTATTTTATTTTAGGAAATTTATATTGCTGCCTATTCACACATGGTGACTCAAGGCGGCTTACAAGAATATAAAAACCTCATATAAAAAACAATAAAACTAATCAAAGAGAGAATCATATAAAACTAATAAAAGAGAGAATCATATAATAAATTAAGAGCCTCAGTGGCGCAGTGGTTAGAGTGCAGTATTGCAGGCTACTTCTGATGACTGCCAGCTGCCTGCAATTTAGCAGTTCAAATCCCACCAGGCTCAAGGTTGACTCAGCCTTCCATCCTTCCGAGGTGGGTAAAATGAGGACCCAGATTGTTGGGGGCAATATGCTGACTCTGTAAACCGCTTGGAGAGAGCTGTAAAGCACTGTAAAGCGGTATATAAGTCTAAATGCTATTGCTATTGCTAATAGCACTTAGCAATAGCTCTTAGACTTATATACCGCTTTACAGTGCTTTACAGCCCTCTCTAAGCGGTTTACGGAATCAGCATATTGCCCCCAACAATCTGGGTCCTCATTTTACCCACCTCGGAAGGATGGAAGGCTGAGTCAACCTTGAGCCGGTGAGATTTGAACCGCCGAACTGCAGCTAGCAGTCAGCTGAAGTAGCCTGCAGTACTGCACTCTAACCACTGCGCCACCTCGGCTCCCCCCATCCCCCGCCCCAGCGACAACACGTCACATGAGCCATTTAATGGGCTCCATCCCACTCTGCGTTCCCCAGGCCCGCTGGCAGAACCAGGTCTTCAGCGCCTTCTGGATGCCTTGGTTTTAATTCGTTTTATTTTTTGTCCTTGCAGTTAGAAACTAAGACTGGAAAAGGTCCAGCAGAACGTGCTCTTTCTGAGTGGAAAACTGCTCTGAAGAGGGAACGGGAAGAGCATCAGCATCTCCTAGCTGAATCATATAGTGCTGTTATGGACCTGACCAAGCAACTTCAAATCAATGAGAAGAACTGGGACCAGGAAAAGCTGGAACTCTTGGACCATTTTAAGGATGAACAACAGCAGGCAGAGCAACAGGTGAAAGAACTGCAGAATAAAATTAACCAGGTAGGAACCAAGAATGTGTGTGAAATCTATCTTGTCCTCCTAGCTCACATTTTTTTATAAGTGTGATTTTAATACTGCATACTGGATGAGAGTCACGTGTCTTTAAGAATATGCATAGCACAAAATGGCTTCTTGAATTCAAACAACTGTTTAGCATTGGAGTAGTAATTCCTAATTTTTGGATTCCCACTTTTTATCTTCCTATCCAGCTTCTTAGGATTGTTGTGAGGAGACAAACCACATGATCCCTACTAGAAAAAAGGCAGGATGAAAATACTGTATAAATAATAATAAACAACGGCAAGGAGCTGGAGCAGGCATCTCTGTGCTAAAAATAAAGTAAATCACATTATCCAATTCCTGTGAGATCACACAAAAGAATGCCAAAATTGTGCATACGTTGGCTATAGAGATTGCCAGGTGCACTTTCAGTTGTTATGGCTGTTTTTTCACAATATGGTTAACCTAGTTCATCAATCCCCCTTTTACAGCAGATGCCAGTAGTACATATGATAGATGCACAGTGAAACCAGGAGTGGTCTTCCATCTACCTCAAAGTTAGATGAGTGAATGTCACTTCCTAAAGATTTTTTTTTTAACATTACCAAATGAGTAAAGTAAAAACCTTATGGTTGACTTGATTGGAGTTGGCAGCTCCATGGGCAAAGTTGGGAGAGGCTTACGTCCTCTTTCTGAATCTGTTTGATATGCCATGTCATCCTTCTGCTTGTGAGGAGAGAGAGAGACTGCTTTAGGAGATATATATAGATACCGGCATATATATATGTGTGTGTGTGTGTGTGTGTGTGTGTGTGTGTGTGTGTGTGTACACTTT
>QLTV01003132.1:4746624-4786319 GCA_003457575.1 Thermophis baileyi | reverse complement strand
TATATATATATATATATATATATGTGTGTGTGTGTGTGTGTGTGAGTGTGTGTGTGTGTGTGTGTGTGTGTGTGTGTGTGTGTGTGTGTGTGTGTGTGTGTGTGTGTGTATACACTTCACATACCTTAGCTTGTCACTCTTTGAGTGAATATCTTCCTTCATAAATTATTTCATGAAAAATGAATACTTAGTTATAGCTGACAACTTTTTTCACTGAACAGTTCTCTCTGTTTCTTTTGCCAAGAAAAGGGAAAGTAATGGCTATAAGTACCGTATTTTTCGGAGTATAAGTGGGTGAAAATTTAGGTGCGTCTTATAGACCGAATACGGGCATTTTTGGCCTCCCGAACCTTCCGTGCGTCACATTTTTGCCCTCCCCGGCCCCCAGAAGCACTCTGAAGTGCTCCGTATGGCCCGTTTTCACCAAAAATAGGCCCGTTTTTGGGCTCCCAAGCACTCCGCGTGTCGCGTTTTCACCTTTTCCGGCCCCCAGAAGCACTCTGCAGGCCAAAAACGGGTGTGTTTTTATGGCAAAAATGGGCCTGTTTTTGGCCAAAACGGGCCATGCGGAGCACTGCGGAGTGCTTCTGGGGGCCGGGGAGGGCGGAAACGCGATGCGTGGAGGCCAAGAACTATTTTTTTCTTGTTTTTCTCCTGTAAATTTAGGTGCGTCTTATAGTCCGGTGCGTCTTAGTCCGAAAAATATGGTAGTTGAGTACAACAGGCCTTTATGCACAGACTCCTGCATAAAGGAATTTACTGCTACGGGTAACGTGAAGATTCCTGCTCTTAACCGCCATCTCAAGTCTTCATTTGAACCTGTTCTTTTTCACTCACTGTTTCCCCCCCCCTTTATAGGATATTGCTTGTGATTGCAGCTCTCAGTCGTTGACTTCCTGTTTTTCTCGGTCATCGCGTTCAACTGTCCGACATTCTCCTTCTAAGTGCAAATTGCATCCCTCTGATGGCAGCCGGGTGGAGGAGAAAATAGGGCCCTCAAGTGAGTGAGAGGACTACAACTGATGATGGAAGAACAACTCTGCCCTGAAGCTACCAATCTCTTCGGCAGTTCTAGGACTGGCTGTTCCTGAGCCAGCCACAGCTAAGGAATATTGCTCTTTCATGGTTGGAGCAATATCTTCTATCTTCTTGTAGCTCATTGAGGAGATCTGCAATACGGAACCTACATGGCATAGCCAGGAACAGAATGAAAGCCTCTCTGGGTTATGGGCTCTTGTCCCTGGAAACCTTTCTATTCCTACCTGTCCACTCACAACAGGAATTTGAGCAGTGAGAGCTGAATGCTGTGCTGTGGTTCATGACGTTGGATGTTTGCGTGCCTGCGAGTGAGTTCTATTTCCCAATTCAAGGAGATGCCTTTTTTCATTTGGGAACGGCATTATGGGAAAAGGCATTGGGGAATATTGTGAGCTGGTGTATTGTGCTGACTGGCCTGCCTGCTTAGTCTGTAGGAAAGAAGGCACCAGAGATTAAGAGGTGCTGCTTTCAAGAATCAGATGCTTATACAGAGAGAGAGAAAGAGAGCAGACGGAGGAGAGGCTTTGCTTAGGAATTCTACTATAATACAAGGTTGAATAAGCAAGCTGAACACAGATCAATTCTGTTTTGTCATTATATCAGGATGGATAGCTTTCCTCAGGCATGATCAGCTTACAACACTATTAAGCCTCACAGCCATCCTGCTAGATACTGGCCAATTTTAATCTATTGTAGTGGCACCAGCAATCACACCAGGTCTCAGTAAAAAAAAAAAGGGTGTGTGGGGGGGAGAGGGTCAGTACATTTTATTGTCCATTTTTAGCAATCTGCAGTAAGCACCAGCACCAGGGAAAACATGGCACACCTTGCTTTCCTGGCCCTATGCATCAGACTTCCTGTGACAACTGAAAACGGAGCTGGATTTTCATCTTTAGGTAGTAGGTATCTTCTTTCTAGTTTAGAACAAGTATTGGCCACCGTTTCTGTGCTTGAATGGCCAGAGTATGGGTAAATCTATGAAATTTAAAACCATGAAATGCTGAAACCTTCGTGTCTCCACACTGCCTTATTTCCCTAATGCAGATGATGGTGCTATAGTTCTTAAGAGAAATTATTTCAATCTTTTTCTTATAAAAATGCCAGTATCTTTGTGATCCACAGACTTCTGTGTTTTAAGGTGTGGGTATGAAATGACAAAATGCAGAGCTGAATAAGCACAGGCCTGATAAAACATTCCAGATTCTTGGGAAGATTGTGTGCAGCTGTTCACCTTAGGACAGGACATCTCACAGTCGTCCCACCTAACACTCCATTCACTAAACAACCTATTGCCTAGTAGATCCTTACATTCCTTTTCTGCAGAGGGTTAAGACAGAAGGGGAAATAGTACTCCAACTGAATTTGTAGCACAGTCCTGTTAATGCATGCTCTTGTAAGTCTTCTTTAGGGTCCCTAAAACAAAAGGAAATCACTCGGTGACCTCAGTACAGGTAGTTCTTGATTAACAACTGTAATTGGGATTGGAAACTATTGCTAAGCAGTGTGCTGTAAAGCGCAACATCACATGACAGTGCTGGTTAGCAACAGCAGTTCTGGCAGTCCCTAGTTACCATTGTTAAGCAAGGATCTCATGTGATCACAGCTTCCAACTTCCCGCCGGCTTCCCCATTGACTTTGCTTGTGGGAAGCAGGAAAGGAAGGCTGCAAATCATGAACATGTGAATGGATGAAACTTGCAATGTCAGAAATCTGGCCAGGATAAAGACTGCATAGCATACCTTATGGATTCTCTCTAGCTCCTTTCTTAATAGTTCTGCTCCAAATAGTTTGACTGGAGGAGGTCAGGGCGTTAGAACGGAGGGGTTGGCAACACGAGCTGTTGTGGCTGAAGGTGGGAAGCCACACAATTCTTTTAAATAAATACATTTTAAATAAGTAAGCAACTTAAGCTGCTCCCTAAGTGCCTCTCCCATCAGGACACATTGGGGGAATTTCATCAACCAGTGCACCCAGCTCATTTTCAAACCCTTCTGCTGGCTCCCCACCCACCCACCCAAAATTGGTCTTACTATGTTCCACTTTCAGAGAGTTAGCCTACAGTAGGGTAGACAGAATCCTGATTACTTTTGCGTAATTTCTCTCTAGTATTCCAAATATCCTGCATATAGAAAGCTGTAGGTCAATAGCAAATTTAGAATAAAACTCTCTCTTGACTTGACAGCTATTGCAAATAATGGAACTTCTGATTTGAAACAGTTTTCTAAATGTGCTGTAATCCCCAATTGCTTTCACATGAAAAAGGACACATTTGCTCATTTCTTACAAAACTGCTCTTGAATAAAGATGTAGTTAAACCATGATTGGTTAGCCTACAGAGAAGGGGGGGGGAAACATTTTTTTCTGACTTTTCACATTACTACCCTGTTTTCCCCAAAATAAGACATCCCCTGATAATAAGCCCAATCGGGCTTTTGAGTGCATGGCAATAAGGCCAAGCGCTTATTTCAGGGTTCAAAAAAATATAAGACAGGGTCTTATTTTCAGGGAAACACGGTAATTGAGATACAACTTTGGGAAATCTAAAACTAAGTTGCCTTTCAAAATCCTTGCAAACACTTTCTAATGCTTTGCTTCTAGAAGTTGTGCAAATTTTGAATGATTTTCAATACATTGCTTCATTTATATCTTGCACTTCATGTTTTTAATTTTTATTTTTCACTACTGTGAACAAATACTTTTGTCATTTGCATGACAAAATTCAGGAGTTTTTAGTCCAGTTCACTGTCAAAATAATTAGAACTGTAGGAATTAAATGCCTCTATCATCCTGTTATTAATGGGTTGCTTTGAGTGAGGGCATGTCTGGTGAATGTTTGCAGTCAAAAAAACCCACTCTAAATTCTTTTGCAATTTAACCTGGATTTTGCAAGATATAAATGATGCTGAACGTATTTATTTATTTTACCTAATTTATTCTCAAGTAGCACCCCAAGGGGAGGGTTATGTATTGGAAAGTAGGGCCTCTTGCTTAGCCCTTGGAGAACTCTGCCGAGCCAATTTTCTGTCACCTCAGAGTTTCCAGGATCACCCATTCCATTATCCACATCTTTCAAGCATGTCTTCACTTCCCCAAAGGCTAGAAGTCTATTGCACTGAACATCCATTTCAGCTGTAACCTTAATAGGAATATCAGACCACAGTCCAAATACAGAGAATGATGGGGATTGTTTCATCAGCTGTTTGCCCCATTTTGCATTTCTCTCTGAGAAGCAGTCCCCTAATAGCTAAAGTGGAATGGTTGTGTATTTTTCTACTACAAAGTCATTTTTGAGACTTGGAATTCTATGTGAGTTAGGTTATCAGATAACATCAGTTGCTTTGGTTCTCCTGAATGTTCTACAGTAATCCGTTCTGTAATTCTTTGCCCACACCAAATATTAACTGAAAGAGAGGAAGACTCAATTCACAAAACAATTTAGGAAGGGATTGTTCCTCTGGGACTCCATTAGGGATATCTAAAAGAGTTTTCTTGCTTAGCTTTTGCCCACTGAATAATGGCTACCTATTCTTTCTGCAGCTTACCTTTCTATTTGGACTCAAAGGTCCAGGTTGCTGTTCCTAATTAGGAAAGTGCTTTAGAAAGCGTAAACTGCAGCTTCAGCTGTGTATATTTTCTCAGAAATAAGTGGATGTCATAGAATTTACTTGTGAGCAAGTTTATTATATTATAGCTGAAGATGAAAGATGAAAACAAAATAAGGGAATTTGACAAATTTACACCAGGTAGCATGAATCTTGAATTTAAGCAGAAAAGTGAAATTAACTTGGTTAATCTGTTTCTAGCTGATACCTTTATTATTCCAGGAGTCTGCGTATGGCTTGGTCAGACTCTTTGAAAAGAAGTAGAAGGAAAAAAGAAGCTATAACCAATCAAATTTGTTTCATCCCCACCCACCCCCATCCCCCCAGCCATTATCTGTCTTTAAACAGATATTAATCCTGACGTTTATTTGGTATTTAAAAGTAACTCTTCAATCATGCTTTCTAATTGAACAGGTCATGTTCTGGACAATACTACAGCCGAGGAATCCCTTATAACACTGAAAGAGTTTCTTTAAATAATGGCATACTCTAAATTTACATTAGGGTTGATGAACCAGGTAGAAGATAATTAAAACAAGTATACCTATTTAATTATGGATTTTCAGGTGTAGAACAGCTAGCCGCAATCTTGCACATCAGTGCATAAACTCACATTTTTCTCAGGGAAGGCAACCAACTCCTAATATCAAAGTGGGAGATTCTTTGAAAAGATTAGAAAGGGTATTGAGGGGAATCCAAATGAAAGCCTTTAGATATATCTGGATAAAAGTCAGTGTTATTTGCAAAGGATGCCGCAAGTCATTGCCAGTTAAACAGTAGTGAGGCTCATGGGCATCATTTTGGGGGAGGGGAGGGGAGGGGGGTCAAAGAAGGGGCAAGGGATTAAACTGCAAACATTGCAAGCTAACATATTTTCATCAGATGTTGGGTTGCAAGTATCATCCCAGTGGAATTTGCATCAATTGTGGCTTGCTAAAACTGTTGCTAGTAAGCATGTAACGCTCCTTAGGGAAAGGGAAACCACCAGCATTATGTTGCTTACACTCTTATAGAGTCAGTTCCTATTTTACCTTAATTGCATTCAAGTGCAAAATAATGTGATGTTTTCTGTATTTAACTTAAAACATTAATAGCTTGGGATATTCTTGGATGAATTTTTATTGAGTACTAGACAGCAAAACCTGAATAACAGGCAGCTAATGAAGAATAGTGGGCCAAAACCGAGGGAACTGCATCAGAGAAGAACTTCAAGTACATGATCCTATATTCTCTGATCACATGAGACTCAGTATATTGGTATTAAAGTCTTGATGGCTACAGGCTCACAGCTAAACCTCATTAGCTTTAATACCAGTGAACAGTGATCTCCTGTACCTAGGTAGTTGAGGAAAATTCTTTGGCAGGTCAGCAAGTTCCATGCAAATCTCAAACCTATGGCCTTGTTCTTTATCTACGCCCAGTTGAAGGTGTGTTCCAATTGCTACTAGGAATCTAATGGCTTTTGACATCTAGGCTGCGCCATCTTCACCAAGCGCCTACTGTTCCAGGAAAACAAAGATATTGTCCACCTACTTCTTAATGTTGTTATCCACATACGGTATTGGATAGAGGCTGGGCCTGTTTTCACATGAAGTACAGCACACAAAGCAGACACTAGCAACTAACCAATAACAACCCAGCCTGGATAGGTTTTCTAGGGCAGCCTCTTTCTCTTTGCTGCATGAGTTTGTAAATTGGGGTGGGCAAGGGATGGAACTTACAATGATTGCTAACTTGTGGTGTAAATACTTCCTTTTGGGGGTGGTTTTTAGTATTTTCATTGGGAACCCCTTCCTTTTTTACTTCTACTTTGGGGGTTGTTTTCTCTGTTTTTGTTTTCATTTTTATCAATGCCTTTTAATTATTTGTAAATGTTAAAAGTTTGTCTTATTTTGTAAATAATTGTTCTGAATATTTCTGAGTATGGAGTTAATGGAAACTGGGACATTTTTGTCATTTACAAGTAACAACCCTGTGCCTCAGACAAGATTTGTTTAGCATCCCTTTTGCCAATAAAGTCTGAATCACCAAGTCGTCTTGATGGTTATTCCAGTTGCATGTTGCCTTAGCAGAGTTGACAGAAACCTGGTGACCAAAGGCACCCAAAGATATGGACAGTGTGCCACCCAAATGTTTTCATGCAATGCCCTTGTCATTCCCTGATTTGGAAAAAGAAATCTCAGCAAGATCAGTACCGCATCTGCACATGATAGCCATTCTATCCCACTGTCCTATCAAAATTGCATGGAGCTACTAGATTTCTTCCCTATCCAGCAGATTAAGTCAATCATGTCCTATTTTTCTGCACACCATTCTCCAAGGAAGGATGTCTGTACCTGAAGGTGTTGCGATTTCTCTATTTCTCATCCGCCTTAGATCTCAGTTCACAGCTTCCTTTTCTGTACCTGAATGTGCAAAAGAATTCTTGCTAAACTCCACATGTATATACTGTTGAAAGGTGAATTTGATTCATTGAAATGTATTTGTCCATTGTCCTCTTTTCATTTTCACACCTCTAAGTATGAATACCTTTAATTTGTGCCTGGGTGAGTATGAAGAGAACGTACAATAAGTGCATGTATGAAGACAAACTAATTTCAACTGAGTTTTGTGTTGCCAAATGTTTAAATCTTAAATCAGGCACTTTTAAAAGGCAACCCAAGAGCTGAAAAAGTGCAAGGTTCTCTTTTAAACTATTTTCCTGCTCGTTGTTACCTCCCTGTTTTTCTTCCTGCAGAATATGGAACCACGTGCATATGGAAACCTTGGTATAAAAACAATGTGGGGAATGCATTATTTAGTGGACTGAGTCAAATTACAGACTTCTGAGGTGGCTTTTAATTAATGAGAGTGAAAATAGTGCACTCAGGGCTTTGTGTTTGCTCTCGAAAGCAAGAGAATAGGTCAGGGGATTGTCTGACAAATAATATGGAAGAGTAAATCTCATTTTCTTTCCAAGCTGAAGAGGATTGTCCCAGACATTGTCTGGCCAGTCACCAGAGGTCTGGATGATAGGCACACCTCCCGGGTGGGGGAGGGTGTCGAACATGGAAAATGTATTAGTGGGAAATACTTTACTGGAGTCTCCCAAACAATCCCCTGAAAGCAGAATTTATTAGTTGCTTTTAATAACTACTCAAAATCATACGGGGAATATTTTAATGTTTGTAGTAAATAAGTTTTCAAAATCATGTAATGCTTTCTATTTCCCATATACAGTAGGTTGGTTGTAAACGAAGAACAAATTTTGATTGCATCTTTTATTTTTACTTTCCAGGTTCTCATTTTATATACAAAGACACCACTCTAGTGTAATTTTTAAAACATGTTGTCTCCTGAGCCTGTCTAACAAAAGAAAGCATCTGGCTATCCAATTTGTCCCATGAGAGTTCTGCCATACTTCAAAATGTCTAGCATGAATTATGTTGCCAAGAACGTATCCTATTTCATACACACATATGTGAAAAAAATCATAAAGAATGTATGGCAAAAATGTGCTTTGGAACAGGAAGGGCACAAACCTATATTTGTCTGCAACATTTTTAACCAAACTGGCTTTTCCCAGAATCATATGGCAGTGTAGATAAAGTTGCACAATTGGAGGAAAAAGCATGCCTTTTGTGCTTTTGAATAAAAAATTTTGGACAGTCATAGTAACTTAACATAGGCTCAGTCATTTGCCAGCTTAAACATTCATATTTTCCCTGCACACAGAAAAAAATGCTTACACTCAGCCTGTTGATATTGGGTAGTTTTTCTTCTGGATTTTTATTTTGGCATTGAATGTTGGCATAAATCTATGCCATAGCACGCAGAACACTGGCTTTCTGATTTAACTTTCCTCATCTGTTCAAAAGAAACCCTGATCAAAATAAACATTGCTCTTCCTTGGATTCAAGTTGATTATTTAACCATTACCTATATCTGACTAGCACCCTTTGTATATGTGTGTAGAAAGCATTTATTATGCATGTGTCACTTGCACAAAGAGTTGAGTTATGTTTTGCCCCACTCTGTAAATCATTCGTTGTTCATATTCTCATGTAGGAGGCAGCCAGGAATTTGTTTCTCTGTAGAAAGCCAGTCTTAAACTCTGTCGCTAGTGCTAGCAGTTGGAGCAGATGCCATACAAGGGAGTGGGCTTTGAGTACAAAGTACGTGCCCCATCAAGTGTGAATGATATGTACATATACAATTTGGTATGCACTCTGTAAAAACTTGGATGTTACAGCTTCATTTTTGGAGATTAATTACAGAGTAAGAAGAGACATTGGATGACTTGTGTGGTTTCCTTCTGATTAACAGTAGGATAAAGGAGGAGCATCTCTGCTCCTCCTGGTAGAAAATTCCATGTGAAGGCAAATATACATGTCCCTAGTATAATGTTGCAGGATCCAATTTGAGTCAGTCACCAAAGGTTTCTGAGCTTTCGGATCCATGCTGGAACCCACCCTTAGGGAACTTCTTGCTCTACAGAATGTGTGCACTGGGCTGTTCTATGCATAGTATTTATGGGCTGTTCTATTGGAGTGTTGATGGCCGACTATTAAGTCATTCCTTGATTACATGAATATAATTGGTTGTTGCTTCCTTGTACTACAGCAAACACCCCAATTAACAACTAAAAGATGCACACAACCAGGCACCATTTAAATACTACACATACAGTAGAACAGCCCAGTGCACACATTCTGGTGTGAGATAAGTTCCCTGAGGATGGGCTCCATCCAGCACGAGTCTGAAAGCTTGGAAGACTAAACCTCTAGTCCCAGTGATCAACCCAGATTGGATCCTGCAAAGTTCCATGTCAAAGAAAGCCCCTCCTTCCATTTAAAGCACATGATCTGGGTGCTACTGTACCTTTAGTACTCCAACAGTACTGTCAAAAAAAGTTTCTTAGGTTTTGAGATCTCCCATTCCAGATATTTATACCACTCCCTCTGGTTTAGTTCTCTGAAACCAGTCATGTGCCCTGTCACTGCTTTTCCTGGCCAAGAGGACCATAATAAGTCATTTTGGATTAAGTTCAGTCTTCCTTTTGCTTTAACAAACAGATTTGGAAAGGGCTACCTTACACATCATTCAGCTTAAATAGTTACTGTAGTTTGTTACATAGTCAACTATTTAAAGATTTTGGAGACCATAAAGCTCCTATACATATTTATTTGAACTGATTTATTGCCTCCCGGCTGGAATATACTGTATGTGGGAAATGCTTGCGCTGGACTAGGGAGGATTCCTTGATTACATGAATATATGCTTTCTTTCTTCTTTTGATTGATTATGACATAAGCCATCATGAGAGCATGAGGAAGATGGGGAAGAAATGAGAGACAACATCTGGAAAATCTTCAGAGGCTGTACAAAATTCCTTGAAGGTTGTTGTATGGCCTGCAGGTCATAACTTGTGCACTCTGATTTGAGCATCCTCTTGGGTGCATGCATTCCATGTACTCTAATCCAGTGCACAATAGGTTGTATAGTTTAAGCTGCAAATGTACAATTTTATCATGTATTTTATAGGTACTACAAAAGTTTTATTTTTAGAGTTTATGCTACTTTCCTAAAAGAGATATTTTTCATAATACATTCAATTAGATAAAAATTATATACACCCCTAATTTTGTTCAGTAATTAGACTGTTTTCAAAGGCAAACAAATATTTTAACAGATCTTAGTGCAAGATAGGTGTGAAAGGCTTCCTTTGAAGCTACACCACAACCCACCAAACCTTTTGTTTTTCAATTAAAGGAAAGCATGTAGGCACTGCTGTTCACTGTTCTCTCCTAATTCCAGTCTGGGGCTATTACAGTGTTTGTAACAGTCAATTCTCCACTTGGAAGAATTTTCAATAAGCAACATACTAACTAGAGGCATCCTTCAGGATCTTCTACTATTATGTCTAGATTGGCTGGGTTGCTCAGTGGAGATATAGTATTAGCTAAAGTATGTTCATACAAACAAGACCAGTTCTTCTCAACTTGTCCTGTAGAGAACTGATCTATTCCTTTAATTAACCTTTCCAAGCTTGTTTATCTTTGGATATGTAGGATTAGAATCTGTAGATTGGGAATTATGGGATACATAATTGAAAACATGCAGAGAGCACCAGGGTAGGGAAAACAGAATTACACATCATAGAAGCCTATCACCATTTATTATATCTGAATGCTCATGTTTCACAAATAGTCACAGGTCCTTTTCATGCCCTTAACCAGTTTCTGGATGCTGACTGATCATAAGTGAATATTCAATCTTTGGTGAAAACTACTTTAGTCCTGCCAGAGACTTGCGTCTGTGGTTATTAAAGAATAGAATGACTGGATTTGCACATCAGGCTATTTTGTAGGGGAGTGGAGAGTGGCTTTGATTCAACCTTGACTCCTGGTGACTACATGCACAAATCTATGGACTTCTCTTGGCAACATTTTCAGAAGTGGGTTTCCATTGCTTCCAAGCTGAAAGAAAGTGACTGACTCAAAGTCACCCAGTTGGCTTTGTGCCTAAATCAGGACTACAACTCAGTTTCCTAGTTTCCAGTCTGATGATTTTAATTACTGCACCAAACTGGTTCTTAAGTCATTGTTTGATCAACATTTATTGAATTAAATCGTAATAGGTGATGGGTACAAATAACATCCTAAGCCTTAAATAAGGATTTACAAACTGCAATGCTTGGAATCATACAACGTACTACAGACAAGACATATGACATTTGAATCCAGTTAAACTGTCAGTTGAACTTCCATCATCTAAATACAATATCAGAAAATAGTTTGAGAATAAATTGTCATTTTTCTATGTTACTCTCGGATTCAGGCAAAGAGACTGAATATAGCACCCACCCATTCAGAGGGAAAAGGTAAAATCTCAGAGTACAGAAGAAAATGTATTCATCTGCTGGATTTCTTCTGAGTGTGAGATGTTGCTTTGAGGGCTCACGCACAAGCTCATTCAGTTCTATGACTAGAGATGCTACATCTGTATCTTTTCAGTCTACCAGTTTCTTCTTCAGGCTCTAGAGCAGGGCTGTCAAACCCCCGGCCCATGGACCAGATGCGTCATGCGCTGGCCATGCCCACGCCCAGTTTAGCGAAGGGGGGAAAAGTCCCTACACGTCACGTGACACTGCCGTGACGACGTGAGTTTGACACCCCTGCTCTAGAGACAAGAGGTTGGGTTGTCAAAAACACACATTGTTAAATACTTTTCCTTCCTGGCCAATAGAACACTTCCCATTATATAGCTGTGTGTCCTAGTCTGTCATTAGAAAAAATAATTCTAATAAGTTAATGAAGATACACAGCTACACAAATGAGTAATTTGCCCAGAGCAAGCAATTTTTTAAAAAATGGGAATATTAGTTCAATGAACCAGCCTAAGCAGTCCTTTGTTCAACTCTTTGATAGTTTCTTAAGAGAAAAAGATTATGATTCATGTAATGCTTCAATAATGCATCTTTCACATACTGTAGACCTATTTCTGTGGTCATGATGTTTTCAAAGGCAACTTAAAATTGGAATCACTATATGAATTCTTAAGGATTAAAAGGATTTGCGGATAATAACTTTTGAGTATTAATCTGTCTCCGTTTATTCAACCCTAAAGCTAGATTTCTGAATGTTATCAAAGTTTCTGTGTAAATATTACATGTGCATAAACTGTAGCCATGCTGAAAAGCTAGGTTAACTTCTCAGATCCATTGCCTTCAGCTCAATTGTTTGGTTTCAGGCTCTATGTTAGTAAGCCAACACACAATAACGCACTAGAGAAATTTCTTATCAACTAATTCTGTATTTGTGTGGCACTTTGTACTGTCTGAATACAACTTGCATTTAGTACATAGCCCAATCCATATTTTGCCATTTCCTCTACTGGGATTTTGTAAGAGGCTTTGCTAAAATCTACATATACTATCTGCTTTGTATTCCATTATTACCGTTTCACATTCCTAGAAATGTTGTAACCTGGTTGTGAATCTTGGCAGTCTCTCCTCCATCCCACCCCCCCCCCTAATTTCATTGCTGTTTCCTCTTCACTTATTCCTAGCCATATGCTCTGCGCTGGATTTCTGTCATCCATTTTCTTGACTTCTACATCTCTGATACCATTTTTTTCTTTCCTTTTGTCTGATCTATTCTTTTGCAATAAGTTGTGCCCTTCAGCAGTTTCATTCCTTTCAGAAATTTTGCTTCACTAGATTTCAGTAATGCCTGTTAAATTATATACGGCATGCTCTCCTCCATTAAGACTTCTATTTCTTCTTGCAACAAAAAAGAGTAGAGTTGGAAGTGATCTCAAAGGTCATCTAGTGCAATGTCCTACTTTACTATAGTAGTGAATTTATTGTAAGTTGGTAACTATTAATAAGTAGATTTCCCCACCTTTTTTCTTAATAGGTTTCGAGGGAGGGTGCTCTTGAGACCAGAATGGGACTGTTCTCGTCCACTTCGCCGCCCCTGGTTTGCCCCCAGGGTTCCGGCCCCAACCATTTGCTGCTGACTTTTCTCCTTGGCTGAAACGGCCCTAGCTCTTCGTCCCAGCCCCTCCCGTCCCAGGCCCTTCGTCACAGCCCTTTCACCGAAAGGGCCCAAAAGCCCGTTCACCCCGGGCTTTTGGGCGCACGGGACACTGCTTATGACTCCTGGTGATTGCCTGGACTCATCCCTGAAGTTTTCTTGACAAAGTTTTTTTGGAAGTAGTTTGCTATTGTCTCTTTCCTAAGACTGTGAGAGTCCAACATTCACCCAGTTGGCTTCATGCCTAAAGTAAAACTAGAACCCATGTTCTCCTGTTTTCTAGCCTGATGCCTTAACCACTACATTAAACTGTCTCTTTGTATTCTTAGTTTCTATTTTTTCCTTTAAGATCAAAGATTGTTTAGTTAAAAATAATGTTATAACTTTAAAAAAAATCTAAATCTTTTTCCTTTAAGATTAAAGATTGTTTAGTTAAAAATAATATTATAACTTTTAAAAAAATATAGTGCAACATCCTGCTCAGTGCAGGATTTGTTAAAGTGCTTTTGACAGATGCTATCCAACTTCTCTTTGAAGACCTCCAATGAAGGGAAACATAGCAACTTCTTCCACTGGATGACAGCTCTTACCATCAGAAATTCTTCTTGATGTGACCTCCCTGCTACTTTTCAACCCAATGGTTCTAGTTCTACCCTCCAAGATAACAGAAGCCTAATCCATTCACTCTTCTAAGTGACAGTCATTCCGTTATTTGTACACTGCCATATATGTCATCTCAAATACATTTTCTGTAGGTTAAATATATTCAGATGCTTTAATGTAGTTAATTTATTAATTAATTTGATTTATATGGCTGCCCATCTCACTATAATGACTCTAGGTGACTAACATCAAGTAAAAAAAATTATACAGTACAAAATAACCAACAACCAAGAGCAAACCTAATCAACAAGATCAATCAGAATAGAGCTGGAAGGGAGCTTGGGAGTTTTCTAGTCCAGCCCTCTGCTCAAGTAGGAGACCCTATACCATTTCAGATAGGTTAGCTGTCCAGTCTTTCCTTAAAAACCTCCAGTGATGAAGCACCCACAACTTCTGAAAGCAAGCTCTTCCATTGGTTAATTGTCCTCACTGTTAGGAAGTTTCTCCTCAATTCCAGGTTGCTTCTCTCTTTGATTAGTTTCCATCCATTGTTTCTTGTCTTGCCTTCTGGTGATTTGGAAAATAAGTTGTCCCCCTCTTCTTTGTGGCAGCCCCTCAAATACTGGAATACTGCTATCGTGTCACCCTAGTCCTTTTTTTTCTCTAGACTGGCTATACCCAATTCATGCAACCATTCTTCATATGTCTTTTGTGTCCAGGCCTTTAATCATCTTAGTTGTTCTTCTTTGCACTTTTTCCAAAGTCTCAACATCTTTTTGTAATGTGATGAACAAAACTGGACACAGTATTCCAGGTGTGGTCTCACTAAGGCTTTATAAAGTGCTACTAATACTTCACGTGATTTTGATTCTATGCCTCTGTTTATACAACCAAGGATTGTGTTAGTTTTTTTGGCTACTGCCGCATCTCACGTTTATCATAAGGCTTGGTTTTCAGAACCCCACACCATTTTGGTACCCCTCTTCTAAATTCTCTCAAATTTGTCACTGTGCTTTTTGAATTATAATAACCAAGGCAGAATAGATTGTGTTTTTGCAGCCCAGGTTACCTGCTTCTACATGAGTCTTTGCTTGTCAGACTATAGGACTTTATGCTTATCTCTCTTAAAATTCATCTTGTTTATTCTTGCCTACTTTCTAAACTGTCTAGATATTTTTGAAACATACTGTGTACCAGTCTCTGACATGTCACTATTCTCCCTCTAGTGCAGGGTTCAGTTTTGAGAGGCTTCCAAAGAAACTTTCTAAACCCATTCTTCCCAGAAAATGCATTCTTCTCCCAGCTCTTGTGTTTTTCCTAAACACAATCCCATTTAGCTAACTGCTTGTGCAGGTCACCTCTCCCATTGACTAATTTTCAAATCCCCAAACTCTATCCCAACAGTCACGCCAATGATAGTTTAATTTGAGGGTGCAAATTAACATTGCAAGAACTTTATGCATAACAGAAACTGGAGAAACAAATGGTACTAACCGGAAATATTTCAGAAGAGCACTTGCTCCTCCTTGGAGTCCTTGTTGCCTCCAGCTATAAAATCTTTATGTAGAAAATGGCTCGCTGATATCTTTCATGAGCCCGTGTCCTCTAAACCTGTTGACTACAACAATTCAAAATGTCAACATGTTGTTGGAACAGGATTCCAGAAGCCATGCTAGACTACATCATACTGGGAGGAGGATCATCTACAACTTGTTGGGTAGATGCTTATTTTGGCTTTTAGTCAACAGCCTGGCCTCCGCTAAGGTCCATGGATGTTGAGAAGAGTAAACCACAATTGCCCAGCTGACAATACAGTAGTGACCCTTCTGAACTGATAGCCTCCCATACTTTTTTTTCAAGAGCCCAAAAGTTGAAGAAAGAACATGACCACTGATGGAATACAGTACAAATGGATCTGAAAGACAGGGCAGTGCTAAGTTATATTCTGTATTGTGCAAGAGTTGAATGGGCCACTCTTACCTTATGGGCAACATGCTGCTCCCCTTTGATCCCTTTTTCTTGTTCCCCAAGGCTGTGATACTAATCTTTGGTAGCAATAATTTAGTATGGGCAATGTAGTTTTTCACTGAGTCCCAACAGGAAATAAAATAAATTGGTGTGTTCTGTTCTGGATCAGCTTAAGACAAGTAGAGCAGGTGTATGTGAGCCCCCCATGTGCCTCATTTTCAGCCTCCACATGTCCCGTTTTCTGCCTCCGCATGCCCCATTTTCAGCCTCCACGTGCCCCATTTTCGGCCTCTGCGCCCCCCATTTTTGGCCTGTTCTAGAAGGTGGGGATAGGCAGCAGTGGCAATCCCCGCTGCCTGGAACGGGCCAAAAACGGGACGCACGGAGGCCGAAAATGAGGTGCGTGGAGGCAGTGATAGGTGGCGGCGGCGATGGGTGGCGATGGTGCCGATGGGTAGCGGCAATCCCCGCAGCCTGGAACAGCTGATCGGTGGTATTCTGGGAGGCCGATCCAACCACCAATCAGCTGGTCATGCTAAATCAGGCTGTGCTGAAGCTGAGCAGGCTGTTTGCTGCAAGGAGGCAAATTGCTGGGAGGCAGAGGCAGAGGCAGAGGCAGATTTTTTTTCTTGTTTTTCTCCCCAAAAGCTACGTGCGTCTTATAGTCCGGAGCGTCTTATAGTCCAAAAAATACGGTACATAATTATGTCACCATCATGGCAATTTCATTCCTTGCCCTCTAAAAATGTTAAAATTATAATCCAAAGAGGTATCTCTTTTTAGTGTGTAATGAACATTGTTAGACTAAAGGCCAGACTCTAGTCTAGACTGCCCCTACAGGCAGTGAGAGGGACAGCTAAAAGTACCGAAAGACCCAGCAGAGGGAGGATGGCGAGTGCTGGCTGAGGAATTCTGGGAGTTGAAGTCCACACATCTTCAAGTTGTTAAGGTTGAGAAACGTGCTCTAGTCTAGTAGATCCTGCAGTGGGCAATTGGTCAGATGACCTCTAAAGTCTCTTCCAACTCCATATTTCCATTATTCTAACTACTTATCTCTTTAATGAAGGAAAAAGAATCAGCTCCAAAAAGGGACTGGGGCAACAAAATGGAGGATGCAAGGTTTAGCTGTCCTTCTCACCACCTGTGGAGGCCAGGTAGAACTTAAGGCCAGGCTGTGGACTGCCCCCTACAGGCAGTGAGGGAGACAGCTAAAGCTTCGAAGAGTCCTGCGCTTTATGGCCCAATTTTGTAGCAGTCTCGCTCCCTTGCGGCTTCCTTCTGGAATCTCTTGGCCACCTCCCGAAGTCCTTCCAAGGCCCGGCTTTGCCTTCAGCCGAGCCCTGGCAAGATGGAGGGGCTCCTGCGGAAAGATCAGGGGGTCCTTTCCCAGATGGAGAGGCTCTGTGCTGGGTCCCTCCTGTCTGGGCTCCTGCAAGGCGCTCTGGATGGGGGCGCTGCCTCAGAGCTCTGGCCCCTCTTACGTGTGTGAGAGTGTGGGGAGTCCTTCCCCACCTTTGGGGGAGAGAGAAGAGAGCCCATTTCCCTCTGCTGTGGGGCCTCTTCTCCTCCCGAAAATAGGAGCCCTCGGACGATGCAGGCCAAGCACACAGGGGGTCATCGAGGGGTCCGAGGCTTTTTTTGAGGGGGTATATAAAATAACGCCACACACACAGTCAGCTCCTGTCAGAGAGCAAAGGACGGAAGGGCGAAAGGAGCTCCTGACTACCAAGCAGCTTCAGAGAGGGGCAGGGAGAAGATGGGATCTCTTGATTACCATATAAAGGTCCCCACAGGGCAGAAACCAGATCCATGCACATGAGAATGAGGAAATTTCTCTCAGGGCAGAAAGGTTCTTTCCCACAGAAAGTAGGAAAACTGGCAAAGCGGGAGACTGTTTAGCTGCAGCTAGAATTCTAGGGTGGTCTCAGTACTGAAGGCCCTCCAAGGAGGGGGAGGTTCGAGCCCAAGGTCACCTTTTCCCAAATTTCATGGTGGCAGGAGGGGGATAGTGAACACTGTAGGGTCCCAGGGAATCAAGGAGTTTTCCCTCTTTTTTTACAAAAAAAAAAAAAAGATGGCGGCACCCATGGACCGGCACCAACCGAACTGGCTCCGTGACGTCACTGTGATGTCACCAGCGGGTCGGTACCGGTTCGGGTGAACCGGTCCGAACCGGGAGGAATCCACCTCTGCTCCACACTATTATCTTAACAGAAATTGTTTTTAACTAACTCACCAGTTTAATAGATCTTGAAAGATATATTAAAGAGAAATATTAGAGGTTTGACTTGAGACAAGGCTTGGATGGAAATAGAAAATATACATATAAATCAGGGGTGTCAAACTCAAGGCCCGGGGGCCAGATCCGGCCTATGGGGTGCTTAGATCTGGCCCATGGGGCCGCCCTGGAAACAGTGAAGGATCAGCCCATGGTGCCTCTGCCGGGGAAAATGGAGCTTGTGAGGGCCGTGTGTGGCCCTCCCGGCCTCTGTTTTCTCTGGCAGAGGGTTGCAGGAGGCCGTCGCAGCCAGAAACGGAGCTCGGGAGCCCGTTTTCTTTGGCAGAGCTGGCCATGCCCACTCTGGCCCCCCTGATGCGGCCCTCAATGAAATTGAGTTTGACCCCCCTGATGTAAATACTGACAGATAAAAAGGCTAATTGTGTTTTCACCTTATTTTCTTTTTAAGATATCCATTTGAAAAGAGCTACATACAAACCTCATCTCTAGCTCTATACTGCCCCCTGGTGCCCAAGATTATTTTGTGTTTTGGTTTTCTGAAGGTTTGGCTAAATACTGTGGAGAATTGTAAAGACATTGTAATGTACATGTGACCTCATGGAAAACACCTTGTTTATATTAATATGCACTCTTGCAGTGAGCAGGCACAGACATACCATTACCTTACCATTACCAAAGACAACACATTTGCTTCAGGCAACATTTTTTCTGCATCTAATTTCTACCTTCTTAAAAATAAAAAAGCTATCCAGGGGAATGGATGTTTATTTTGCTTTTAAAATGTCTTTTTAAATATTTGACCATTTTTAGACTTTAGGGAGACAAAATTATTAAAGAAACGGAAGACAATAAAAACCTTCCATCTATGCTGAGAACATTCTTTCCTTTGTTCAGGTTTGCCCAAATCCAGCTATTACAGTTGCTTCAGCAAAATATGTTTGAACAATCATACCTGATTTGTCAGCAAATATGCAGTAGACATGCAGAGATGTCACAATTATTGCTTTGGAGAGACAATGTAAGTAAGGGGAAGTGAAGTAATTTTATTCCAGCTCACTTCAAACTGGATGCATTTGTCTGAAATTGAATAGGGTTTCCCGTTTGAGCAGGGGGTTGGACTAGAAGACCTCCAAGGTCCCTTCCCACTCTGTTATTCTGTTATTCATTGGGAGAGACCATACTAAGTAGAACTTCTGGGACCCATCACCTAGCATATCTGGAAGCAGCTGAGGAAGGCAAGCTGGGCACGTTGCCACACTTGAGATTTAATGCGTAATTCAGGTTTATATTATGGCTGCATAACATGCACCAAGCAAAATTATTTTCTTTTGCATTCTTCTTTAAATTTCAACCACGTCTAAATAGCACAGAATAAGTCTGAACTAATGTAGGTTTCATTCTGGAGAGGTTCCAGGGCTCATATTAATCTAACTGCTAGTTAATCATTTTTGTTGCCCCATCAGAGGGCAGCAGAACATATTTTTGAATTGGCTGAAGCAGCCCAACTCTTCTCAGAGAAACATTATCTTTGCGCACACCTCTTTTGTGAGTCACTCTGCTTCCATGATAGCCATTCTATGACTATACCCACTTTTTAAAGTATTTTAGAGCCCCAATGTTCAGGATTTCGTTCTACAGACGACTACCAAATGAAGATCACAAGATGTTTTCTCAAATGCTTTTCTGTGAAAGAGAAAGAATGGAAATTAACTAGAAGGGAGAGGATACAAGAGTTACATTTAACTAACCTTGGCAGTGTCCTTTTATCTTCACTATCTCAATGGTAAATTGATACCATCTCAGAGAGGCTCAGCTTGGCCTTTCAGTAGCTCATAACTGCCCAGTGTGCCAAGCATTGCTAATGTCAGCCTGAATTCCTTCCTCTTCCTTGGATTTACTCATGCGTGCTGCTTTCCCTATGGTATTTGGGTTCAAAGTAGTGTATTTCTTCACAACAGGCTACCGTTTGTAGCGATTCTTGTAAGCATCTCATAGGCAGACTGAGGTTTAGGGCAGATGTTCTGCCCCTGTTAAATATTCAAGTCATCTTTAAGTAGTGTTTGCTACTATCCAACATATTAAGTGACAGTTATTAGTGCAGGTTTTGCAGAAGAAAAAAGATCAGTGAAGTGACAAGCAGCAACTTTCACATCAATACCACAGAGACTGAAGACTCTGAAGACTACCTATTACAAAAAACTAAGGTATTTCCATTTGAAATTTAAAAAAACCCATAATTATTTAGTTTATATTCTCCATAATAAGCAATGTTGATGAAATAGCTTACCAAAAAGTTAAAATATTATAAAGCAATGAAGATGACAGAGTTTATCATACATTAGCGCACCGGATTTCAAATCATAGACCCGCTCCCTAAAGGGCAATGCCACCCTTCTGAGAGCAACAGTAACCAGAGAACCATGGTGTGCACACAGCATTCTTTCTTTGGTTCTGTCTCTGCATGTTTTGTCCAGCTCCTAACAGCCACTAGAGGGTAGGACAAGACTGATAGCATCTCCAGTTGGGTCTGTGATGGCAATATAAAGCTCAGTATCAGCCTGTTGGTGGTATCACACCTTTAATGATTGGACAATGTCTCCTAGGTATTTCATATACATATGAAACAGTAAAGGGGAAAGGACTGATCACCATGGCACTCCAAAAAGGAATAGCTGATAGGGAAACCTTTCCTCTCCTATTAGAATTGCGCAATACAGTAAGAATTGAACACTTATAGAACAGTACCTCTGAATCTTCAATGCACATGGGCAGCCTAGAAAGATAACACAGTCCATTGTATCTAAAGCTACTAAGATATCTGATAGGACCAAGAGAGGTAGACTAACCTCATTTAGTTCCCAATACAAGTCATCCACTGCAGAACCTAATGCTACATTCATACCATGCCCAGACAAAACCTTAATAGGTTTGTCTTATAAAGACCTTGGACAGTAGTTCTTAACTGATCAGGCTACAGCTAGATATAATACCTCTATGTTAAGATCACCACACAATTTATCTAAGACAAACACAGGGTCTAACACAGGGGTGTCAAACTCATGTCGTCACGTGATGTATCGGGACTTTTTTCCCTTAGCTAAAACAGGCGTGGGCATGGCCAGCACGTGACGCATCTGGCCCACAGGCCGTGAGTTTGACACCCCTGGTCTAACATATGACTAGCAAGATGTACTAAGCCAGAGAGATTGGCAAAAAGGCTGTGAACACTTTAACTTTCTCTGACTGACCTCCATAGACTATCACCAGCTGGAAACTAGCTGGTGAGTAGGTGGCCATAAAAATTGAATAAATAATAAAGAGCCCAAGACAAGTTCCGGAAGCCTGAAGAAGGATACAAATGTGTAGCAGGGATGTTGCTACACTAGAAAGATACTCTACTTGTCCCTAAAGCCCAACTTAACACAAGAGATATTCATATCCTGCCACCTTAGAAGTAGTGTCCCTGATAACAAATTTTTCCTTAAGATCAGTACCTCTTGCCCTTCTGACTTTAAGTCTATGATTGGTCCAAGATCCAAAACCCTGGAAAGAAAGATCTCCAGAAGGTAATATCACTACTTTCACCCAACTAGATCTTGGTAATATATGATACAGATCATTAGGAATAGATCAGTGGTGGGTTGCTACCGGTTCACCCCGGTTCGGGCGAACCGGTAGTGGCGAGAGGCTCCGCCCACCCACCCAGACGTCATCATGGAGCTTCTGCACGCACACGCACATCTCTGAACCGATAGCAAAGGTAAGTGAAACCCATTACTGAAATAGATCCAGTATTGCCGCCACCAGGCTGAAAATAGAGTTCAACACCATGTTGCTGATCTCCCATCCCCAAAATGTCCCCTCTATCCTGTGACCAGATTTTGCTATTAACATAAACAGTCACAATGTCAACAGCAAAACCTTCCATTTGGCCTGTATCCAATCCAGTGGTTTTAAATTTAAGGAATAAATCTGCTAAATAAGATCATAAATTCAGACAAATGGGAGAAAGTTCATTATAGTACTTGATTACAGCAACTTCAAATGATGATTCATATGTATTAATGGACCATGGCTGATTAAATCATTTTCTGATCACCTGATACTGTGAGATGTAATGCTTGCTAATTAACTCTGTTCACATGTTCAGTTTTCAGATAGCAACTGCAGAGCTATGAGACTTGGGAACATCATGTGGTCTACCATGTTTGCATATATGTATGATTTAATTATGCCTGTACTATCCTAGTGAAACTCAATTGTACAAATATTTTGTAGCTCCTTTTATGCTATTCCAGTCTTTTTTGAGCTACCATTAACAAATGCCTATTTGTATTTCTATCTGGAACTTTGGACAAGAAGAAATGGTTATGCACAAATAGGGCAAGGACGTTTCTAGTTGTTGCATTCGTTCCCCATCACAATTTTTCAGGTTGATTTTTTTCATTGTAGTTTGATTTATTTTCCTGGGGGAAAATGGGTTGTTTCCTCAGCAGAATAATATGGAGTTTAAAGTAATGGTTTTTTTTTAATATTGTTATCAATGTATTTTCCAGCTTGGCATTTATGAGCTGTGCTTATTTATTGGCCCTGATTTGTAAATGTGTTATGGTGATTAATATCTTATACTTGAACCAGGGAGACCTAAAGTCTGTTTCTATCCAACCATGTACTCACTGAGTGACTTTGTGCTAGTAACTTCCTCATAGCCCAAGGATTCTGGGGGAGACCCCATTAAAGCCCCATTGTGCATCCAGAGAAAGGCGGGATATAACTGAAATGAAGAAATAATCAATGTAATAGTTTGGTGATGGAAAAATTTTATATAGTTTAGCATCTATGAAGAACAGGGAACCATTTTTCTCTGCCCAACCCTGTTAAAATTGTGCAACATTTAGATCTGTTTAGGAGGAAGTGGATTCCAGAATGTTCATTCTGGTATTAAATTTCAGTCCTTATCCTAAGTGGCATGATTACAATTTCTTTTCACAAATGATCTATGCAGCTGCTGAATCATACAGTCAAGGAAGACTGATTGTAGGACTAGGTGGCAGATTGCTTATAAGCCAACAGTGAATTCCTTATGGCAGCCACACAAATATTATATACATTGGATATATGAAACACCTGACTATAACATGCTTTGTTTGGTTTTGATTTAGCATGTTGTGTGAATCCTGACATTGTAGTATATAAGCCATAGACTGTTATGTGAACCTTATCTTTGTAGTACCTATGCAAACCATGTTTATAGCAGCAACTATAGCTTATTCTCTACCTCATGGTTAAACAAATTATGGCTTAACACAATGTATGAACCTATTACTTCAAAACTGTTAGATTAGATTTCTTGTTCTTAGATCCTATTGAAACAAGTGTAAAAAAATGAATTATAACTTAAATCCAATTTATTTCAATGGGAACCAAGTGCGGATAATACATGGCACTTCCAAACTATCAGACTTTCAGCTTCCCAACTTTTCTATTTTAACTTGAAAACGTAGATTCAACTGATTACTGATATTTTAATGTTTTTGTGGACTTTGTAACCGTATGAGCAGAAGCATCTTTGCGTGTATGTGAGTTTGTACCACTTGCAAAGACCTGACAGCCAGATTGTGTCCTGCCCTTGAGCCCAGCGACTAAGCACAGAAAACTGCCAGAAAAATCAGTGCTTGTTTGCTTAATAATAATAATAAAAATGTTTCTGTGCTCCTTCGATTTCATACCTAAACACCCTTTTTTCCTTATTAAAAAGTTTCTGACATTTTAGTGCTTCCATTTTTCTTTTCAGTATTGTTCACGTTGTCTATTCTGCATGAAGCCTCCTTTGCACCCATGCTCTCCCTCCACCACAATGGAACCAGTGGTGAAATCCAATTTTTTTTACTACCGGTTCTGTGGGCGTGGCTTGGTGGGCGTGGTGTGGCTTGGTGGGCGTGGCAGGGGAAGAGTACTACAAAATCTCCATTCCCCACCCCACTCCAGGGGAAGGATACTGCAAAATCCCCATTCCCACCACACTCTGGGGCCAGCCAGAGGTGGTATTTGCCAGTTCTCCGAACTAGTCAAAATTTCCGCTACCGGTTCTCCAGAACCTGTCAGAACCTGCTGGATTTCACCCCTGAATGGAACCCCAAGAACTGGGAAGCAGCTGAGCCATCCCTTCCTTCTAATGAGGGAACTGGCTGCCCTTGGAAGATACGGCCACAACTGTGGATAGGTTCTGTAACTATAGCTGCAGTTTGAAACAATTTTCATCAGTAAAATGTCCATGGATAAAATGTCACTCACAAGAATAATTCAGGCAATATCACAATCGTAATGATGTGTGATTAGTAAAGTTCCTACCTATATGGTCCAAATATCAGGATTATACCCCCTATCTTGAACAGCCCCCAATCAATTTTAATATTTTTTTCTAAAACGTGAGTATGGGCTAGAAGAAAATAAGCATCTATAAACTTTATTAGGCCAAATGAAGGTTTATAAAATCATTCTAAAGATATTATTACCCTACAGTTAACCAAATAAAGGAATTAGTTTCATAGACTTTGTTTCTTGTTCTGTTTTTTAAATATGAAATTTGTATCTGTTGATCAACTTACATTTCTCTCTGATATAAATAAGAAACCTATTTTGTGTAGAATAAAGGGCTATGTTTGGTTTAATTCAATATACAGACGGCTGCTTTGGTTTGAAAACCATGGTTTATGGTTTAGCTTGTGGGCAAATCCAGCCTATAATAATTTAACAAGAACATGCTTTACTTTGCTGAATGTGTATAACAATCTTTGTGCAAAATCAAAACCCAACAAGTTCAGTCTAGACAATTATATAATTTTATTTATTTAGCAAATTTATATAGCTGCCCATCTTACAAACATGACCCTAGAGTTAAAACAAGTATAAGCCATTATTAAAAATAATTAAACAAATAGAACTAAGACTGTGGGTATGTTGCAGGCGCCCCAGGCTATTGGGAAAAATGTTTTAAAAGCTTTCTGGAAGGACTGGGCTAACTTCAGTTTGAGGGGAAAGATATTCCAGAGTGTGGGAACCATGGTACAGAGGCTCATCTCTGTTGCGGTTGCAATTTATCGGTCTTTATGATTCCAAAATTATCTTTTTAATGCTCCTATCATGAGCAATGGACTGAAAGAAGGGACACTATCAAATTAATATTTCTCAACGTCGGCAACTTTAACTTGTGGCCTTCAAGTCCCAGAATTCCCCAGCCAGCACAGTGACTGGGAGATTCTGGGAGTTGAAGTTCACAGGTCTTAAAGTTGCCAAGGTTGAGAAGAAACACTGTGAAAAACGACAAGATTCCAGCTCAGAAAGAAGGATCTACTAATTTTGCATCCATTTCGTAGACCATGACCGGTGAGTCAGTGAAAAATCAAATCAGAGTCTAACGCAATGAGCAGGATTGGGCTGAGTAATCAAACTGGATCGAGATAAGCTCAAGTGTGACTTTTTCTTGATTTGAGACCAAGGACTTCATGGGCATAAATCCAGGGCTCCGTGGAGCAGAAAGACTAAGAGGAACGCCAAATGCCATCAGAGTTCAGTGAAGCAAGTGTGAGGTAACACGCGTTACCGCCTAAAGAGGACGGAGGCACTACCCCATTAAGTCCAGAGTCTAAAATTACCCAATTGCACCACCCATTAGGGGAAAAGAATAGGCGGCCGCGACGTGCTTGAGAGCAGCCGTAAGCGAGAAGAGGCGGTCGGGCCAGCCCAGCTCAAGCAGTCGCTCTTCCTCGTATCTCGGGCCACTCACCCAGCAGCAACCTTAGGCCTGGGCGGAGCTTGCCCGGGTTTCCTCCCGCCCCGGCTCCTCCCAGAAGCCGGAGCCTGGTAAAGACAGCTCCGCCGGGGTGTTTCCTAGTTCAGCGCTCGCTACTCGCTCGCTGCTCGCTCGCTGCTTGTCAGCCGCGGCTTGGCGTTCCGCTCCTTCTCTTGCTTGGAGCCAGGAGGAGGATGGTGCTGCCCAAAGCAGAGCACGCGGCCAGGCTTTACCGGGCGCCGCCGGAGCTGGCTCGGGAGGCGCATGTGTCTTCCTTGGAAAAATACCGCGAGCTTTACCGCCGCTCGGTGGAGGAGCCGCAGGGTGAGTGCCAGGCCGTGGTGGGCGAGGTTGGCGCGCCTTTCCCTGTCAGCTTCGGGGCAAGCTTCCAGGCCGCTCGCGGTTGCCTGACTTCCTGACCGTGGCAGGCGGGATGGGAGGCGGACGGTGGCTGGGGCCGGAGGGCGAGAGAAGGACGCTTGGAAGCAAGAAGCCTCCGTCCCAAGGGCGCTACGATCCAGCTTCTCTCCTCTCCTCTCCTACCATGTGCTCGCATAGCAGTCCTCTTCCTGCTCCTCCTATAATAGGGTCGGATACTGGTAGTTGCCGAGCCTTTTGATCGGATGCATCAGGGTCCCGAAGGCGAACCAGTCACTGCCCCGGAACCCATCCGTTAGTCGCAGGTGGGCAGTCCGGGCTGCGAAGCGGGTTTCTCTGCTGTCGTGTGTGTGAGCAACAAGTGTCTCCTAGCATCTCTGCTAGAATTACTTTGCTGGCTTGTTTCAAGGAGGGGTGTGTAGGGAGGGGACGTGCTTCCCTTGTCTGGCTGCAAGTTAAGTTTCTGAAGTTACAACCAGAGACATGTTAATTATTTGTCCAAATAGAAGAAAAATAATCTCTTGTTGATTTATAAAGTAAACACCACCTCACCAACCTGGACCATAAAAAAAGCCAACTCCCTATTGTTTAACTTCTTATGCTAAAACAAAGAGCAGTTGAGCAGTTCAGAGTTAGACATGTATAAATGTGGGCTTACTGTAATCCACAAATGTGTTTTCTTCTGGAAATTGGTTATATCAGATTATGAAATGGGACCAGCAGTTTGGAAGCTTCTATACTTGCACGTAGGTTTTCCATGCACAACACTTAATACTAATCTCATCAGACTTCTCCCCCCCTCTTAATTTATAACAATATGTAATTATGTGTCATTTGCTTCCTTACACAGTTGTTTATCTAAATGAGCATGAGCGTATTTATGTGCTAAATCAGGGGTTCCCAAACTTGGCAACTTTAAGACTTGTGGACTTCAACTCCCAGAATTCTCCAGCCAGCTATGCTGGCTGGAGAATTCTGGGAGTTGAAGTCCACAAGTCTTAAAGTTGCCAAGTTTGAAGATCTCTGTGCTAAATTCACAAAACTGGTTAGGAGGGGGATAATGTAGTTAGATGATGTTGCATATTGAAGTAACATTCAAATGAAAGATGACAATACACTTCCAGCTGAGCAGCAGAAATGGGGGAAGGACTTCAGTCAATCTACAGTATACCCTGAGTTCATGTTTGTGTGGATCTTGAATACCGCAATAACTATTGCCAGAATAAAGACTTATTCACATTAGCCCTCCAGTATTCGGCTCAAAACCGTGCCTAGATTATATTTTGTCAGTTCTAGGCTGTCAAAGATTTGGCTGAGGTTAGTAACATTCTCCTGGTTGTAGCAAGTTTTGTGGGGGTGTTTTTGAGTAAATTTTTGACTCCTGGTTGCTGTTTGGACAAGTTCTTTCAGTTTTCTTGACAAGGTTTTTTGGAAGTGGTTTGCCATTGCTTGCCTCCTATGTCTGAGAGAAAGAATGCTCAAGGTCACCCAACAGGCTTTGTGCCTAAGATGGGACTAGAAGTGACAATCCCCCAATTTCTGCCTGAAGCCTTAATCACTATACTAAACTGGCTCTTGTAGTAAGATACTGACTACAGTTGGGTGCCAGCCTTTTAGCAATAGGTAAGCAGAGAAACCAAGCAGCCAGATCTAGATCAGTGTTTCTCAACCTTGGCAACTTTTAAGATTTGTGGGTTTTAACTGGAGGAAGCCCCCCCCCAAGATATTTTGTTACAATGTTTCTACCATTGCTTGTATCCTTACGATTTATATTGATTGTTTCCTAGTATGATTTGATTGCTTATTTGTACCCTATGACTATCATTAAGTGTTGTACCTTACGATTCTTGACGAATGTATCTTTTCTTTTTATGTACACTGAGAGCATATGCACCAAAGACAAATTCCTTGTGTGTCCAATCACACTTGGCCAATAAAGAATTCTAATCTAATCTAATCTAACCATGTCGTTTATGAGTGTCGCTGTGTTTGCAACAGGTAGTCCTTATTTAGTGGCTGCTTCATTTAGCACCACTCACAGTTGTATGGTTTTGGACAAACATAAAGGGATGAACACAAATGAAGCTCATTCTCCAAAGCACCTGAGGGTAGGACAAGAAGCAATGGGTGGAAACTACCGGTAATCAAGGAGAGAAGCAACTTAGAACTAAGGAGAAATTTCCTGACAGTTAGAACAATTAATCAGTGGAACAACTTGCCTCCAGAAGTTGTGAATGCTCCAACACTGGAAGTTTTTAAGAAGATGTTGGATAACCATTTGTCTGAAGTGGTGTAGGGTTTCCTGCCTAAGCAGGGGGTTGGACTAGAAGACCTCCAAGGTCCCTTCCAACTCTGTTATTCTATTCTATTCATTGAGACTTGCAAGAGCTATAGGTCTGTAAAGTTATGTTTCTAAGTATGAGAGATATTTAAAGAAGATAACACATTCTTTATTATTTTATCATAAAATATACACTTATAATATGCTGTTCTACACCCCATTGGTACATAAGGAAGAGATTATATTAGACTTTTCTGCTTCCAGAAGGAGTTGTAGAATATAGGTTTACTGAATATAACACCCATTATGCAGAAGGGAATAAGTGGCATCCAGAAATGAAACACTCATCCACTTCACTTAACTCTTTGTACCAAAAGAAATATGCAAAACTACTAACATACACTTCTCAACGGACAAAAAAATAAGCAGTAGATAAACACATTTGGTAGAAAATACTCTATTTCTCCCCTTCCAACCTCCCATTCTACCATGGTCCCCTGAACCTTTTCCCCTCCTCTGGCCCTGCTTTTTAATTTCCAAAAATGTATTTGGGATTCATTTGAAGCCCAGTGGTATGCTTGGAAATCAGGATGACTTTAGAGACCACCATTCTTCATTTTCAGCATGTCAGCCTTCCAGTTGATTTGATTATAGTAATATATTTTTATAATCAGGAAGGGGCAGGGAGTTTGATGAGCTTCAAGGAAAAAATTGTGTTAAGGCTCCAAAATATATTGATGTTAACACTAGAATTAACAGAACTGAAAACAAAGCATGCAATTAAGAATTAAATGAACATGATTTTGCCAACATGTTTATTGATATTAAACAGTCAACTTCTGCATTGGTTTGGATTTGAAAGTAAAAAGTTGCATTGGACTGTTTAAAGACCCAGGCATAGAATCACAGAATGCAGGATTATTGGCAGCTGTGGGAAAAAGCATGGCTACTTTAAGGAGTTGCCGAGAAATACTATTTTGGCTCCCCTACAGTTTGAATCCAAAACACTGCAGAGCCAGTACAAATTCCAGAACTAAGTATATAAAGTACAGCTAGTCCTCAATTTATGACCACAATATTTTTATTTATAAAAGTGAGGCACATTTAATATTGTGATAAGATGAAATTATTTAAACGATTTTTGTAATATTTCAAATTGGGAGAAAAGATAATTGGCTATGATTATATAATTGGCGCATTTATGAACATATAATGTTGTTGTTGTTAGTTGCAAAGTTGTGTCCGACCCATTGTGACCCCATGGACAATGTTCCTCCAGGCCTTCCTGTCCTCTACCATCCCCCGGAGTCCATTTAAGCTCACGCCGACTGCTTCAGTGACTCCATCCAGCCACATCATTCTCTGTCGTCCCCTTCTTCTTTTGCCCTTAATCTTTCCCAGCATCAGGCTCTTCTCCAGTGAGTCCTTCCTTCTCATTAGCTGGCCAAAGTATTTGAGTTTCATCTTCAGGATCTGGCCTTCTAAAGAGCAGTCAGGGTTGATCTCCTCTAGGACTGACCGGTTTGATCGCCTTGCAGTCCAAGAGACTCGCAGGAGTCTTCTCCAGCACCATAGTTCAAAGGCCTCAATTCTTTGGCGCTCAGCCTTTCTTATGGTCCAACTTTCACAGCCATACATTGCAACTGGGAAAACCATAGTCTTGAAACATATAATGTAGGTTCTACTCAATATATGGGTAGTATATATTTTCAGTTATAATGATAGTATGTAGTTAAGTAGGAAATTATGATTGAATTCAAAATATTAACTTTCTGCTTTGTCCTGCTTGTGAATGTACCCAGAAACATCAGATTAGTTGCTATGGAAAACAGGATGTTAGCTAGAAAGATTTTAATCTCTCTTTGCCAAATTCTCTTATCTTGCCTCTGAATAAATGGCACGTGAATGAAATTCTATCATCATGAAAAAATATCTTGCTTGTGGATCTTTTGCTAAGAATGACTATTAATATAAGCTTCAGAATATAGCAAATATCTAGCAAAAGTTAGACCTGCCTGCTTACTCCTTAGTAAGTGTTCATAAGATTGCAAAGTAGGTCTTTAGATACTGATATCTGACAGTATTTACGAATACCTTGTGTTTGAAACATTTTCTTTTACTTTTTTGCAGAATTTTGGGATGATATAGCCAAAGAATTTTACTGGAGGAACCAACACACTGGACCATTCTTGCAGTACAATTTTGATGTTACCAAAGGGAAAATCTTTATTGAATGGATGAAAGGAGCTACAACCAACATTTGCTACAATGTTTTGGACAGAAACGTTTACGAGAATAAACTTGGAGACAAGATAGCATTTTATTGGTAATGTTCTGCTTCTTACTTCGTTCTAGAGAGTTCCGATATAAATTTAACATTAAATTGTGGTTGTGGGATGAAATATTGGAGATGATGGTAAAGGATGAATTTGTGTCATTAGAAACTCTCTTGCAAGGTGCATGAGAAAGTAGAGGGAATTATGCTCAGATATTATGGATTTCTCAGTTTTCATGCTCTGTCTACAATGCAAATTGCAAAAAAAACACTCTTCATTTAGTGATTACCTGGCAACCATTCCCTAATACAACAGTAATGCAAAATTCATTTTCTGACCTATGCATGCATTTGCCACCATAATTTACTAAACAACAAATGGGTATACTCTCTAAAGTATTTTTTAAAACTTTGTGGTGCTGCTCTTATTTATCTTATTATTTCTGTTTAACAGGCTTCAGTTTGTTAAAGCAATGCTTTATAGTAGGACTGTCAAACTCACGGCCCATGGGCCGGACGCGTTACGCGCTGGCCATGGCCACGCCCATTTTAGCAAAGGGGGAAAAAGTCACGATACATCACGTGACACTGGTGTGACGCTGCGAGCTAGACACCCCTGCTTTATAGTACTTTCAAAATGTCACATTTCTTCCAGCTGTAGGCTAATCTTAGTCAAATGATAGAGCTTGAAAACAACAGTAAACTGTAGTTTGGCTGTGTGTAGTAGTCATAAAAGCAAATATTTTTGCATAACAGATACTTGCTGAAAAAACAAAGTTTATTACCGTCTATTCATTAGCATATATTCCTTTTTCATAGTGATTTACATATGCAGTTTTTAATTTTTTGCATATTTATCTATTTAAACATGGCCATCCCCTTGCTTCTATAACCCTGAGTGACAATCAATAAATTAAAACTATAACACTGAAAACATAACATTTTAAAAAAGTAACTGCCATGTAATAGCTTTATTGTTTCTTGTATTCAAGGATATTAATATCACTTATTTCCTCTTTCTGATAGTTCTAGTTTCTAGTTCCCTTTTGCTTTACTGAGCAAAAGAAGAATCAGGAAATGTGACACGAATCCTGTCAACGTTTAGTAAGACATAAGTCCAACTGATTTCACTCAGGTTATACTCCTGAATATTTCCATTTTTTTGCAGCTATAATAATAGTATTGGTGTTTATAAAGCTGACTTATTGTTAACATCTATTTAGCCAATTACTGTAATTAAAAATAATTCCTATAGCAAATCAATAAAACCATATAAAGCTGCAAAAATTAAAACCATAAAACCACAGCAAATAAATGGCAATTGCTGTTGTTACAATACAGTAACTGGTACACCAATGCAAAGTAACTTAAAGGTTATATAAATAACAGGATCTTCAGCTGATAATAAAAGTAAACTATGACAACCATAAAGGATTGTAAAAGAAATTCCACAAGTGCTCCACCACCTATATCTGGAATGCCCTTTGTTTTGGGTGGCCATATAGAGAAAATCTGAAAAATATGATATAATCGAGAGGGCATCCCTTCTTGATCCTTTGCTAGAGAAAACTGCCCATCAGATATCCAAATCCTAAACCATATAATGCTTTGTATGTCAGCACAAGTATTTAGCCTTAACTTTTTAGCATAATGGCAACTATTGCAATTTTTTCAGATGATGTAACCTTATCCTAAGAGGTGGTCCCTTTCAGTACCCTAGTTGCAGCATTTTGTACTACCGGTAGTTGTATTTATTACTCCATCAGAGGCAAATCCATACTACCGTATGCATATTGAAATATTTTCTAAGCAGACTTCAGAGTTCAAATTATCTTATAGTTTTTCTAAGTCAGATTTATCAGGCTATCTGAGGAAAAAGTATAGGAGATTGCATTTTTTAATGCTTTTAAGTTGCATTTTTGTTTTTAAGTTGCAAATGCATTTAGGTTGTATTTTTTCAATATTAAAGCAATAGTCGACATTTCAGAATCTGAATTTTACAGCTGTTCCAATATTGATTAAAGATGGTCTGGCAGCCAGACATTTCTTTCTGAGGCAATATTGCACCCTTTGGTGCTAGATATGACAGCAAACTATGGAAAGTAATGTCAATATAATCCTTTTTTGCCTTGAATATGTCTCCTGTTTCAATTTATATTGGATATACTCAAGGAAACAGATTATTTGGGCAAAACTACAAGGGTGTGTAAAAAACAGGTTCACTTAATGCAGTGGTTCTCAACCTTTCTAATGCCGCGACCCCCCCACGACCCCCCTGCCGTACCACCGCGACCCCCTCCCTACCCTCTCCCCACGCAGGATGAGGTGATAAAGGGGGCGTGGCACCAGGGGTGAAATGCTCCCGGTTTGGGTGCGCAAAAACAGCTGATAGCAACGGAAGCATTCTGCGCATGCGCAGAGGGTAAAAGAACCCAAATGGCGGCGTCCGGGCCGGTGGGCGAAGTCTCCCACTTCTGTAGCTACCGGCTGTCTGGCGACCCGCAGGCACGGCCGAACCGGGAGCATTTCACCCCTGCAAGTGACAGTGGCACCAAGATGGCGGGCTAACGCGTGCGGCGACCCCTGTGAAATGGTCGTTCGACCCCCAAAGGGGTCGCGACCCACAGGTTGAGAACCACTGACTTAATGTAAGCTGGAACTGATATGCCTATGCACCATTTTGAGGCCATAGAATTTCTTTTAGTTTTTCTGGAATATTCTGCAACATTCTAGTTTGCCTCAATATCCATGCATGAACTTAATTGTATTGTATATATTGTAATCTTTTTAAGTGGCATTGAGAACTACTTATAATATTTTGCTACAGTTTCAGTTACTGTGGGTCAGTGTGGATACATAACTTTGATAATTGAATGCCATAGGGTAATTTAAGAGTGAAACAGAGAAAAGAAGACAGGTTCTATTTAAAGCTTATTGGAGGAAAGAAAGTATTATGATTTACAGGTAGTTCTCAATTTATGACTACAATTGAGCCCAAAATTTGTGTTGCTAAACAGACAGTTGTTAAGTGAGTTTTGCCCATTTTACGATCTTAGTACAGTTGATAAGTGAATCACTGCAGTTCTTACAGTGAATCATTTGCTTGTCAGAAGGTAATCACATGTCCCCAAGACACTGCAGCCATCATAAATACATGTCAGTTGCCAAGCGTCCGGATTTTGATCATATGATCATGGGGATGTTGCAATGATTATGTCAAAATCAGTCATAAATCACTTTTTTCAGTGCCATTGTAACTTCAAACGGTCACTGCCCGAATGGTTGTAAGTCAAGGACTACCGTTACTATGGACTTAGTGAGAAGATTGCTTACTCTTCTGGGGCCTCCTGTTTTAGAGTTCAGGTTCTTACTTGTGAGCTCCTTGCAGTTAGCCATTTTGTTAGTAACTGTGTTATTATGGCTTAAAAACAAATCTAGTGGTTTACATTTAATGACTATCCAATATTACTGGGTTCATAAGTTAGGCACAACTCTAGTAGGATTCCAGTCCCATTGTCCTTTGAGCAGAAGCTAAATGTTGTATTAAAATATTCTTGTTCCAAAACATCCCATCTCTTTTAAGGTCAGAATCCTTCTGGTTGAGGTCAGAATGACTATTCTGGGACCAGAATGGGATGTTTTGGAGTTGCCATTTCTATTTGGCAAATGTTTTGAATACTGTATCTCTTTAGCTAGAAAAATACTATAAAACTGGTTTACTGACACGAGGTTGATGCTTTTTATTGTTTAGAGGTAAGACAGTTTACTTTTTTTAAAGCAATGTTCAGCTTTTGGTTGGTTTTACTTTTAGTTGCCTTTTAGAGAAATGTAAAATTCTAGTTAATGGCCTCAAGTTTATTGAACTGAGGTGAATTATATTCCGTGAATGCAGAACATTTCCTTTTTCTTTATTCAAGATGTTAGTATATTCTTATTAAGCCAGTAGTGATGAGCTGTAAATTATCTAAATCTGAAATAAAAGACGAAAAAGAGAGCATATTGCAAGATGCAGTGTGCAAGATGGTCTGAGAAGGGTTTGATAATAGATGCATTTTCCAAATTTATTCTATTTCTGCCTAGAAATGGAGTCAGAAAAAACATACTGTTAATGAAGTTTCTCTCTGTTGTCAACATCTGCCTTTTGTAACTACAAAACCAGAATACACAAGACTGCTGCTAAAACTCATCCAGGGGTCCTACAGGCCCTAAATATTGTTTGCAAATTGGTAAGCTGAATGCTCCTTGCAAGCCTACCCACAGGGCACAAAGGAGACATCTCTCCCTTCAAGCTTGCTCTTTTGCAACTTATGCACAGATACCCTTTGTATTTATATGTCAATTTAATAATTATACCAGTAGTTAATGCTTAATAGTAGGATCCACAACCTGTCTAAGTTAGTGGCAATCACCGTAGCAATGACAATACATTTCATAAATGTATTTGGTTATTTGTTATATGAATTGTATACTACTGACATCCAAATGACTTGATGGTTTACTTTACAGCCATGAAAATAGAAATTAAATTTATTTAAATGATTGTTGGTCTTATTATGAGGTTGCTTCTTTGTGCAAACTTTCCTCACTTGCTCTGCTCCATGTGTAAATCTTATAATTTTTATAACAAGTCCCAGGGCTTTAGCTTTTTTAGGTATAAAAAATGTGTCACAACTGGTACTGCTAAACTTCAGCTGCATTGATCTGTCATCAATGGCTATTCTTGCTAAGGTTGTTAGGAATTGATATTTGATAAACATCAAACTGGAGGATTATCTTCATCCAGACTAAAGCACTAGGGACTTTTTAAGAGAAAAAATGGCATAATGTAATGAGCTTTGTAGAATTTATACATAGCATAATGATAGTCATGAGAAAGAATGATTGTCTACATTAATAGTTGATGCAAATTTGAAATCAGCAGCACCTGGAGAACAAAAATGCCCCAACAGCACTTGGAGAACAAAAACTTGTCCATGCCCCATGTAAAGTATCCACTACCCTGGATATTCCTTAGAATTGGGTTTGCATATAGATTGCAGCATAAGAAAGTTGCAGAGAACATTGATAATCAGTTTCTAGTTCAAATGCAAATAAAAGATCAGACAGGTGTTTTTTTTTCTTGCTTCCTGTTCTAATAATTTATTTTTGGGATTCATTTTTGTCTTACATTTTTGCCTACCATTCATTACAAGAGGCACCAGAGTTAGTAAAAATCAATAAATGTCATTAGGGCAATGACAAACAATACATGTTATCAAATACTTTCAGCTATTGGTAAATAAGCAGACATGGAATGAATTTGCTATTTAGAAGTGTTCAAATTAGTTTTTTATGCTGCTGATTTCCGCTAGTGTTGCAAATATGTGAATTGGAAATCTTGATTTTACTATATTTATTGCTTATAGAGATACAGAAATTATGTGCAGCAAAGGATTAGAATTTGCCATCATGATTGTGTAGATCAGTGGTTCTCAACCTTTCTAATGCCGCCGCGACCCCCTCCCCGCCCCCTCCCCGGGCGTGCGCGTTGCCACAAATCCGATCCTCTCGAAGTTTTAGCTTGAGGGAAATTGTCCCTGAAAAGGGGTGCTATTGGAATAAAAATATTTTTTTTTTGTTCTGCTAACGAATAAAGCCATCCAGAGTCACAGGGGCGATGGATGGCATAAAAATTCAATAAAATAAATAAATAAAAAATATTCTTAGTCTATGAAATTGAAAGTTACTCTGCTCACAGCTCCTGATTTAGAAAGTCATTGGGTATTCTAGCTTAGCAAAGTGACTTTATCTATTTTCTCTGATCTGGTTTTAGGGCTTGATGTTTGCTCTGCAAACATGAAAAGATATTGCATACCTTTAAAGTAGAGTTTCCTTATGCTAAAGTTAGAAAATAATATGTGCTGTGGTATGGACCAACCTCTCCCTTTCTGGGCCTTAGAAATTCAGAGCTATCCTCCCTAAATTGCTTCCCTGCAGATGGGAGAAAAGATACTGTGTTCATGAAGCAGTCTTTCTGGTATTTTTATTATTTATTTATTTATTTATTTATTTATCTATCTATCTATCTATCTATCTATCTATCATCTATCTATCTATCTATCTATCTATCTATCTATCTATCTATCTATCTATCTATCTATCTATCTATCTATCTATCTATCTATCTATCTATCTATCTAATTAGACTACATGAAATGAATACGAATAAAAATAAAAGGGTACATTAGGGGTAGGCACGTAGGCACACTGGTGCGCTTATGCACGCCCCTTACAGACCTCTTAGGAATGGGGTGAGGTCAACAGTAGACAGTCTAAGGTTAAACTTTTGGGGGTTTGGGGATGAAACCACAGTCGGGTAGTGTATTCCAGGCATTGACCACTCTGTTGCTGAAGTCGTATTTTCTGCAATCAAGTTTGGAGCGGTTCACTTTAAGTTTGTATCTATTGTGTGCTCGTGTATTGTTGTGGTTGAAGCTGAAGTAGTCATTGACAGGTAGGACATTGTAGCAGATAATTTTATGAACTACGCTTAGGTCAGACCGAAGGCGGCGTAGTTCTAAATAATTTATTTATTTATTTATAAGAAAAGCAGATTGAGAAAGGCCACTTTGATAAAGAGTGAGAAGGAAGCAATCTATTTTCTTCTCATGTTTTTCCTCTGGGAAAAGTAGAACCCGCTCTTTTGCCTGGACTCCTGTTCCCATGGATCTTTTAGTATGCTTTTGGAGATAGCATTTTGTGGTAGTTTAAAAAGGGTTGAAGAAAGAGAAAGAATATTTTATTGGGCATGCCTAATGTAGAGTCAGTCTTTTTATAATTCTCCTCCTTCATCCTGTAATCTTTCTGTTCTTTGTTGAAGTATGCATATTTGAAACTCTATTCTCTAAAATACATATGGATTCTATGTAAAATGGTGGATGTTTAGGATTCCTTTACGTAGGGGCTTTTTCTTAAGTTTGTTGGTGTCCCTCCATATGCTACACATACACATAGGACTATTTCATTTTGATCTACATGTTTTATTAATAAATAATAAATAATAGTAATAAACAAACAAACAAACAAACAAACAAATAAATGAATGATGCATTTTTGTGAGGTACAAAACGGACAATACAATGTTGATCCAAGGTGTTAAACCAGAAGTTGGCAGTATGGATACTTTCCAGCTGCTTTGGATTGCATCTCCAATAATCTTTTACCATTGGCCAGATTGCTGGGATTGATCAAAGGTAAAATCCAGGCATCAGATTATCACTTTGTGAAAACTGTCTGTCTATCATATGCATATGCATATGCATATGCATATGCATATACATATACCTATACCTATACCTATACCTATACCTATACCTATACCTATACCTATACCTATACCTATACCTATACCTATACCTATACCTATACCTATACCTATACCTATACATATAGCACTTAGACTTATATACCGTTTTACAGTGCTTTACAGCCCTCTCTAAGCGGTTCACAGAGTCAGCATATTGCCCCCAACAATCTGGGTCCTCATTTTACCCACCTCGGAAGGATGGAAGGCTGAGTCAACCTTGAGCCAGTGAGATTTGAACTGCCGAACTGCAGCTAGCAGTCAGCTGAAGTAGCCTGCAGTACTGCACTCTAACCACTGCGCCACCTCGGCTCTTAATACATATATGTATATGTATGTATATGTATATATATACATATACATATACATATACCTTGGTGCTCTCTGAGCTTGCTTGTTTTCTTGCATATGTTTCAGTACCCTAACTAGGTAACATCATCAGTGCATTATCAGTGCATCATTTCAACCCTGAGCTACAAATATTCTCCTTTATTGATATACATATACATCTTCCTTCTCCTATTTTCCCCACAACAACAACCCTGTGAGATGAGTTGGGCTGAGAGAGTGAGTGAATGGCCCAAGGTCACCCAATTGCTTTCATGTCCAAGGCGGGACTTGAACTCAAGGTTTTGTGCCTTAACCATTAGAACAAACTGGCTCTCTGAATTACAGATAGTCCTCGACTTACAACTGTTCAATTAGTAACTGAAGTTACAATGGTACTGAAAAAATGGACTTATGATCATTTTTTCACTCAACCGTAGCAGCATCTCCATGGTCACATGATCAAAATTAAATTCTTGGCAACTGACTCATATTTATGACAGTTACAGTGACCCAGAGTTATGTGACCACCTTCTGACAAACAAAGTCAATGGGGAAGCCATGTTACTAACTTAACAACTGCAGTGATTCACTCAACAGCTGTGGCAGGAAAGGTCTTAAAGGTTATAAAATGGGGCAAAAGTCACTTAACAGTTGTCTCGCTTAGCAACAGAAATTTTGGGCTCAATTGTGGTCGTAAGTCGAGGACTACCTGTATACTCATTCAGACTGCTTTTCTGCTTTGTAGATAGCTTTACATATTGCTCAGTGATTTGATGGTTTAGATTTAGTGGAGGGGATAAATTTAGCTTTGTGATTTGTAGACCATAGTTTATGGCTTGGCATAATCTATGAACCTCACCAATTGTGGCTTTATAGTAATTTATGGCTAAGCTAACCACGATTTAACGTGACAGGTAAAGCAGATTCTTCTTATGATTTTTAAAGAGATGAAATAGTGTTGATATTAAATATAAAATATATAAATAAATAAAATATAGAAATAAAATATAGAAATATAAATATAAATAAACATAAACATTGGGCTACCCTCGGCTCGGTATGGGTGTGGTGCCTTGCCTGCCGGGGAGGAGGGGGGCCATTGAGGTGGGGGAGGGGATCTCTGGGGTGTTGGAGAGCCGGAGTATTGCGATTATGACTGGGAGAGGTAGATATGGCGGGAGCCGAGGAGTAGGCCGCTCTCGGGGAACGAGGACCCGCTGTCTCAAAGCGATTCCTTGTTCCAGCCCCGCTGGTTCTGGTTCACCGGGCTCGTCTCGTATTCATGGTGACTTGGGATGTCAGGGCCCTGGCGTCAGGCTGCTGCTGCG
>QLTV01003132.1:4623225-4715613 GCA_003457575.1 Thermophis baileyi | reverse complement strand
CAAAAACTGGATGCAGTACTCTAGCTGTGGTCTTATTAAGGCTTTATGGAGTGGTATTAGTAACTCACTTGATCTTGATTGTATCCCTCTGTTAATGCAATTTAGGATTATGTTAACTAATGTGTATTGTGTCAGCATGTGCTGGACCTTACACCATTTGCACTCTATTAATCTCCTGACCGGTTTCATCATCCAGAACTCTCCATGAAGCCAGGAAGAAAGCCTGATTTCACAATGGTGATTAGGACACTTAAGTATAATCATGGCAGTGGCCAGTTTAGCTTCTTTTCATAGGGGAGCTTTGATTGGATCATTGGTTATGGATTCTCTAGTGCATTTTTCTAGCTCATTTGAAGAACTCATCATATTCTATACATTTTAGGAGAGAACTTTTTTTTAGGGCCCTCACTTGTTCCCGAGAGAGGTGATGACAAAAGTTTAACAAGTGATGGTTTGACCAGTAGAGCAGAGTGACCCCAGTATCTAGGCTGTCATCCTTCTCATGTTGCAAAGCAAAAATTAAATTGAGAATATGTGCTGGCCTAAGTTGTTATTTGTTTCTGATTGAAGAGAGAACCATGATTGTCATGGAGGCTATGAAATCCCAGACTTGTCTTACTAGAGTGGCAACAGTCTCAATGTTGAAGTCCCAAGATCAGAGTTCTGGAGTTTTCCAATACCATTCAGAGGCCATCTCAGAGCGTAATCAAGGAGATTTCCAGGATAGCAATGTGGGTGGTATATCAAGCAGCATTTTCATTTGTCTTGTTAATTTAAAACTAGTAAAAGCCCCTCTAGTAAAAGCCTCTCTGCTCTAGTTTGGAGAGAAGCAGTTGGTATTCTTATCTTCTGGGTTAATATTACAGTGAAAAAGCTGGTTCCGTTAGGGACAGATTAGGGTAAAATCTATGTCATCCAGATTATTTACCATGGTCTAAGCCAGGGGTGTCAAACTCAAGGCCCATGGGCCGGATGCGGCCCACGGGGTGCTTAGATCTGGCCCATGGGCCTGGAAACAGCGAAGGACCAGCCCGTGGTGCCTCTGCCAGTGAAAACGGGCTCCCAAGCTCCGTTTTCGCTGGCAGAGCACTCGGGCCACCACAGGCGCCTCCTGACACAAATGACGTTGAGCTGGTCATGCCCACCCTAGCCACGCCCATCCCAGCCCCCTGAGGTCAAACACAACCCTGATGCGGCCCTCAATGAAATCGAGTTTGACACCTGTGGTCTAAGCATTCAGCAGGAGGTCAGATTAGATGACTTCTGAGATTCACTGCAATTCCATTATTCTACATGTTAGGTCAGTTCTCTCATCCACAATGAAATTATTAAGTGTGATCTTGTTGTGCACTCAAAATTAACAATATTACCTGGGAAGAAAAATCAGAAGCTGTGCCATATGAGAATGGACTAAAGGAGGTTATGTCCCATAGTTGTCTATGTTGTCTGGCCCTTAAATGTTATCTTCTAATCCTCACCATCCATTACTGATGATCATCTGAATTTGAATTGTATTATACTCTAGAAGGTGATTTTGTGGGTGTACTGGAAATGTCCTATGCTTAACAATCCAGATCATAATTTTTATTATGATGATTAGCCTTATTTTGATGGTTTTACAGCCATAATTAAGACTGTAATTTTTATAACCACCAGTAGTTCTTTAAGTGGCCAGATTTGTGCTCTGCTTCTGGTATATTGTTAAGGTACAAAAAGTTTAGTATTAACTTCAACTTTACCACATTGTCTCAATTCTTTTGAGTCCACATTTGAAACAAGATTAACACTTTTTTTTAAATTCAGTCAGATAAGATTTTCCACATCTTTGTAAGTTACATAGGTTGGTAGGTAAGAAAAGGGTACATTTTTAAAATGAAGATGGCTAAGCATACCCTATTCCATATGTTTAGTTTTATTCAGTCACTATTTATCCTTAAAGTCAATAAGGTTATAGCAGGCCTGTGGATCTTTATAGAACGTTCCACTCCTGAGATCAGCTGGCTCCCTGCATGCTCTTAATAAATTTATGCCATGAACAATTTCCTGTATTTGTTGAGACTCTCCATTCCTGGTGTTTAGCTTGAAACATTTAAGAACCAGGAGTGTAATTTTGATAGCAGTGTTTGAAGGGGAAATACCTGAATAGAGCTTCTTGTCACCCATCTCTTCTGATTTTGTACACTTGTATATTTTGTACATTTGTACACATTTTATAAATCAGATTGTCTGAGGTATGCTAAATATCACAGCTTACTATGAAAACATTATACATGTTGATAACTTTCCACCCTAAATGAAGCATAAAATTTATCAAGCAGTACATTCCTAACCAGTTATACAAAAGTACTCCTTAGTAATAGAATAGAAATATACTGATGAGTAAGGCAGTATGCATGAAGGCAGTAACTGTGTTTGAAATTATTACTGTCACCTGTTGTCTGCTTGATATCTGGCACAGAGCTAGCAAATATATGAAAATGTTTGTAGCCCAAACAATTATTTTTCAAAATGCAGGTGATTATAGGAATATTAGTAGTTGTACTGATACATGTAACCATTATAAAATAAAATTATGTAGCATAAAATTTAAAAATTTAAGTTTTGATCCTCATTTATTTTCTCAGTATGATCAGACTGATATTCCTCTTTCATGTTGGTCACTCATTGTTATATTCAGTCCACAGTCTTTCAACATTCATTGATTCTTGATTCTGCCTCTTTTTGTTTTATCCCACAAACTTCTGGTTTCTCCTTGAATTACTCAGCCCTCATTTTCATATAACATAGTAGGCAGAAACACACTCATCACAGTTTTACTTCTTTCAGCATTCATTCCTCACAGAAGACCATTTTACTATCCATTACTGCCAGCATTTGCAAATCAACATTTACCTATCTTCAATAAATTGTTTGTGAAGGCAGACACTTTCATCTACTTGCTCTGTTTTTTTTTTCATTTATGTAAAATATACAATGGTTTACTCTATTTTCCTTTTCAAACACAATTAACTTGGTTTGGACACATCCATTTTCAGAGCCATACTTCTTATTGCATCATACAACCTAACATTCATTGCATACAAAAATACAAGTACATTCATTTTTCCAAGCGACACATCTCTCATATTACCATAAACATATCTTACACATTTATCCATAAATCTTATCATTGTCCTAAATAGTAAGATTAGGCTTAATCATTCACTAATCATTCATATTATTCCCACATTAGTCTACCTGCATCATACATAGGTTCTGCTGCATTCCAACCCCATACCTGCACAAAACATTCCATAAATCAAATTTATTTTCTTTATCATGTACTTTCTTTAAATCAATATATGTACAATAAACTGCCTCATTTATTTCTCAATGACATGTTGAAAAGCAAAGTTGAAAAGCTAATCTACAAACTCCATGCTTAGTATAAAGCCACAATCTCTTCCTGAGTTTCACTCATTATCACCTTTCAGGCAGAATTCTGCCAACATTCTCAGGCATGTTTAACAAAGAAATCCTCCTGTGCATTTACATTAATTGTTGCTACATTTCTCTTTTTATAAGGCAGTAATAACAGAATTCTTTCAATTTTCAGGTATGGATGTAGTCTTCACACATGTTAAAGAAGTCACAGAGCTACCCCATAAGCAAAACATACTCATATTTTAACATGTCTCAGTTTATTTATTTATTTATTGAATTTATATTGCCGCCTATTCGCACATGGCGACTCAAGGTGGCTTACAGAATATAAAAACCTCATTTAAAACAATAAAACTAATAAAAAAGAATCAAATAAATTAATATAATATAATATAATAAAATCACCCCCCACCCCCTGCCCCGGCGACAGCAGATTACATGAGCCATTTAATGGGCTCCATCCCACTCTGGGCTCCCCAGGCCCACTGGCAGAACTAGGTCTTCAGCCCCTTCTGGAAGAGTGTTAGAGTGGGGGCCATTTTAATCTCTGGGGGAATGATGTTCCCCCAGTTATACCAACTACTGTAACCCAGCATTTTTCAATATTCTCACAGCAATTACAACTTTGATTTTGCCATTTTTTCTTGGCAGTAACATTTATAGCATTAGTTTCAATTTCACTGTTTGATATATTACATGGCATATAAGCGCTGCTTGACCAGGGTCCACAGTATTGTCAGGGATGCTACACATCTTCTCCATGACCAATTTTCTTTGTTATCTTCTGGGAGAAGGCTTTGTGGTATTCAAAGCAGAACAACTACCAGTAGATTCTGTGATAGCTCTGTACCATATAGTATCAACCTTGTTAACTCTCAAGACTCTTTTTTTCTACTATGTATTCAAAATGGACTGTGATTAATTATATATATGTAAAATCTTGGATCTATTTCACTGGAGGACAGTTCAATCTTAGTGTGAGTCTGAAAGTGCCAGAACAGTAGCCAAGGTATAAAAAACCCAAGACATGTAAAACTTCACCATTGTTTAGCATGTGTCGAAGAAGACTTAACTGCTACTATGGTGCATTTGTGTCGAAAACACCTACCAAGGCATTTCTGGGATGAAAGGATTAGTTGGTGATATCACTGTAGCCCAGGGGACACCTAAGGGCAGCGGTGGGTTGCTCCCAGTTTGGACCAGTTCTTAGAACCGGTAGCGGCGGGGGCGGGAGGCTCCGCCCACCCGCCCGGGATGCTTCTGCGCCCCGCGCACGAGCACACGCACAAACCAGTAGTAACGGGTTTTAGAACCCACTACTTATACACACACACACACACACACACACACACACACACACACACACAAAATGAAATTCTGGTGCCTGCTCACAAAAGAATATATATATTCTTTTGTAAGCAGGCACCAGAATTTCATTTTTAATGTGTGCCAGTGTACAGAGAAAAAGTGAGAATAAAGGTCATCTTATATTACTGTCATTCCCATACACATTTCCAAACCTTTCCTTCCAGACTTCCATTGTTTGAATGTTATCCCAAATAATTTCATTATTTTATTTTTAGTCCACTGTCTCGTTCTTTGGCCCTTTTCATCTGTTTCCAGTTTTCAAAGTTTCTATCATAATCATTCTGTATTTTCTATAATCCTGTACTCTTGAACTGTTTTATGTTCTCTTTGACTACGTTCACTATATGCAATATTTCTCTTTCTTGTCATTTTTGCTACACTCATTGTCTTATGTGCAGTTTCCCTCATCTGCAGCTGCTTTCACTTCATCATTCCACCAAGTCTCTTTTTTCATTCTTTTATTGGTAAAATTCCACATACTGTTAATAAAATTCCTCATACGTATAATTCTTTTTATTCTGTTGAAAGCTGCTTTATTTACCCTCTTTATTTACTTCTACTTTCCAGTCATTCTCTTGGAAAATTAATCTACCTTCAAATTCATTCAAGACTTGGATTTTGCAGTGTTTATGCTTCTTCCACTTCCTTTTTTTTAATATCAGTTTTCTCAGTAATTTATAGAGCCAATTTGGGCTAGTGGTTAAGACACCAGGCTAGAAACTGGGAGTCTGTCAGTTTTAGTCCCGTTTTAGGCATGAAAACCAGCTGGATAATTTTGAATCCGTCACCCCCTCTCATTCCAACCCACCTCACAAAGTTGTTATGGGGAAATAACCTTGAGTTATTTACAAAAACAAGAAAAGCAAGAAATAAATAAAACAGTGAAATCAGTTATGCATTTTAATTCCTTTTTGAAGGGTGTGTGTGTTGAACATTTGTTTATTTCATCTTGATGCTGGCTTAGATCAAATCAGAGCGAAGATGCCTTCTCTAACTCTGGGATCCTTAATTTAACCAATGTCTATTCGCTCAATAAGTTCTTTTGATTTTTCAGGTATTATTATGATATTTTGTGTGGTTGACTGGAAAAATTGTTTTAGTTGGCTGATCTGAGATTTTTTTTTCTTCACAGGCGTCAAGAAAGGAGACACAGTTTCCATCTACATGCCAATGATCATTGAGCTGGTGGTTGCTATGCTAGCTTGTGCCAGAATTGGAGCACTTCATTCTATTGTGGTAGGAATATTTATTCAACAAAAACATTTATTGGATTATAGCCTTGAAAGTTATGAGTTACTAATTGAAATTAGGGCTATTGTGTATGGTCTGCAAATCCAAATGAACAGCAAATGATACAAAAAGTTCTTGCTGCCAACTAATGGTTGTCTGTATTTTGCAGATCAGGTACTGTACAATAAAACCTAATTGAAATGAACTATGATATAGGTAGCAATTTAAACTAAGCTAGCTTTTTTGTCACTGTGATTTTGAGTTACTTTCTCGAGTAGGTGAGTATGCCACTATGCCCTTTTTGACTAAGCAGATGCTGCATTATCACTTTGTTTTCCAAAGAGGACCTCAGGCTTAAATAATTTAATTTTTAAAAATCTCCCTACATTTTTAAGGAGTTTAACCCAAAACATTGCATTAAATAGTTCAACAGAATACTGACAAATTGCAAAGCATCAGTCTGTAGCAGCATGCTTATTTGCTGTGATGCTTTGCATTAAAGGTTTGCAGTATTTGGACCTGAATTAGGCAAAGGTCTTCTAATCCAGCATGGGTGCTGTTGCTGTACTTGTTGGCTTCTTCTGAAAGGAGCCACACCTTTTTTTGGACTCATTCAGTAGCCAGCCAGGGACATCCTTAAACCTTCTTAACTCAACAGTATATTTATACATTAGGAAAAAGGCAGCAATTTTGATCAAGCTAGGTTTCAATGAAACATGTCTACGATTTGTGATTATAATTATCTGCAATGCATTTCTCACTGATTGTAACAAAGATTTTCTTCTAAGGTGTTCTGCTGTATTGTGAAACAGAGTTTTCAACTACCTTTTAACTAATTAGCTAAAAACATTTTTATCTGCATTATTCCTACTCACAGTCAGAAATCCTATTCAAAATAGTTCAAGTTGGCATTGTTGTGCCTACTGCTGTTCGGTAGTTATATTTATGATTATGATTTCAGTTTGCAGGCTTTTCAGCAGAATCTCTGTGTGAGAGGATTCTAGATTCCAACTGCTCGCTTCTTATAACTGCAGGTAAATAGCTTTTTGATAACCTGTAGGTTCTTTAGTATATAATCAGCATAACCCAACTGGGTTTATAATTAAGGATAACTTTATACCAGGGGTGTCAAACTCAAGGTGCTTAGATCTGACCTGGAAACAGCAAAGGACCAGCCCGTGGTGCCTCTACCAGCAAAAACGGAGCTTGGGAGGGCCACACACAGCCCTCACGAGCTCCGTTTTCGCTGGCAGAGGGCTGCAGGAGGCCGTTGCAGCTGAAAACGGAGTTCGGGAGCCCGTTTTCACTGGCAGAGCGCTCAGGCCACCACAGGCACCCCCGACACGAGTGACATCGAGTTGGCCACCCCCACCCCCAAGGTCAAACACAACCCTGATGCGGCCCTCAATGAAATCAAGTTTGATACCCCTGCCTTATACTCTTCATCTTTGAAATAAAGGAAGGAGCTATTTCCAAGTTAAAACACGCAGGAATATGTTTGATCAATCTATTGTCAATATAACAGTGTCCTGGTAATATGGAATTATAAACATTTTAATTCATAAGTTTTGTTGCTTTGATCTAATGTCCAAAGTATTTGTTAAAAAGAAGTTAATTTTCTTAACACTCATAAAGCAGAAAAATGCTCTGATAAAAAAAGCAGGCCTTACATTTGAAAAGCCATGGCTTGCTCAATTAATACTTTTTATTAGATGATCCTTCTCTAATAAAATAAATTGATTTCAGATTTGTAAGATCTACATTCATTTAACTGTTAGACCCATTGTGTTTTACAAATGAAGACAGATATACATGTCCCAGGATAATGTTGCAGGATCCAATCTGAGTTGGTCACCGAGACCAGATATTTAGTCTTTCAAGCTTTTGGACTCGTGCTGGAACCCATCCTCAGGAAACTTCTGTCTCTTTCCAGAATGTGTGCACTGGGCTGTTCTATGCATAGTATTTGTAGTATTTATGTGTTGCCCAGTTGTGTGTGGCTTTTAGTTGTTATTTGAGGGGTTGATGGCCAGCTATTGAGTCGTTGGTTGTTTCCTTGTGCTACAGCACAACATCCCAATTAACAACTAAAAAAACCACACATAACCAGACACCACATAAATACTACATATAGAACACCCCAGTGTACACCTTTTGGAGAGAGAAACGTTCCCTGAGGATGGGCTCCAGCACAAGTCTGAAAGCTTAGAAGACTAAACCTCTGGTCCCAGTGTCCAAGTCAGAATGGATCCTGCAACATTATGTTTTAATGTGCACAAAAAAAATTCAGTTATTCAAGTTGTTCAAGCTATTCAAGAAGCTTTTAAGACGAGATTGGACAGCCACTTGTCTGGAATGGTACAGGGTCTCCTGCTTGAGCAGGGAGTTGGACTAGAACAGGGGTCTCCAACCTTGGCAACTTGAAGCCTGGCGGACTTCAACTCCCAGAATTCCCCAGCCAGCAAAAGCTGGCTGGGGAGTTCTGGGAGTTGAAGTCCTCCAGGCTTCAAGTTGCCAAGGTTGGAGATCCCTGGACTAGAAGACTTCCAACTTTGTTATTCTGTTAAGTTCTGTTAATTCTGTCATGAAATAACGAGGATGCCAATACCAGAACTAAAATATGACAAAGGCCATCCAGTTTGTTCTGATTGTTCCTTAATCTAACCCTAACCCAGATCCTTTCAAATTCCCTGAATTTTGAAGAAACTGCTGCTGTTACTGCATTGGCCTTTCCCTTAAATCCATTGTTCTCTCTTTCTTTTACTTTAAACTATTCTGTTCCTCCTTTATGATGGATAACCTTCAAGGGCCTGGCCTGTTCTGATGAGCCACTGTAATGATTTACTTGTTGTTTTAGATGCCTTTTATAGAGGTGATAAGCTGATTAACTTGAAGCAGATAGCTGATGAAGCCTTACAGAAGTGTAAAGCTAAGTAAGTAAGTTCAAAGATTCTTTTCAATGAAGGGGATTTGTGATATATTTGTTTCCTTAGGAATAAGAAAAGCATGTACTGTAGCTTTAAAAATACCCTAGCATTCCAGACAGAAGATCAAGGAAGCAAGAATTGCACAAAGTTCAGTAGGATAGTTTTAATGCTAGCCTTGGTAAATGCAGAATCTTGAAAACTTCTAAAAGAATTTCCAACCTCATTTATTGTGAGTTCATTAAGGGAGAGTCTTGTGGAATGATTTGAATGCTTCTTCCAGGTTTCTTGAAATCTGAGTTGAAATGGCATTTATAAGAAGCTGCTCTACTTTCCTTTCAATTACCTTCTCAGCCTCTCCATAATTTCTTACATCATGTGTGAGGAAATATATAGATATATGATATGTGTGTATGCAAAAATGTATTCCCAAAATAATAGTTTGAAATGACAATAAAAGTCAGTCATGATCTTGTCATGTTATGGGTTGACTTCATAGGGCAGCCACCCCAAAGATGATTTGGAATCTGTGAAAGGTCACTCAAGGGAACTAAGACCTTTTATTAAAATTCATTAATTCTGCCCTTTAATATGAGACTGGATACAATTTTAACCACGATTCAAGTATTTGGTGGTAGAACCCTACTGTTCCTTTAATTATTACTATTTATTGTTGTTATCCATATAAACTATTCTACCTATTTAATTTAGCTTGTCTACTGAACTAAAATATCAGGAATATTCAAGATTTTCTTCAAGTGATTCATGTTCATGGATTCATCTTTCTTCTATTTTAGGGGTAACTCTCTGGAAAGATGTATTGTGGTTAAGCATCTAGGAAGAGAAGAACTAGTTCAAGATGGGTCGAGTAGCAAGTCTCCACCTCTGAAAAGAATCTGTCAGAGTGTGCAAGTGAGTTATTGTGTAAACATGGTGGATCTGTGGGGCTTGAGCAGGCATTTTTGTTGTAGAGAAAGAAAGTGATTGCATATCCTAACTATCATGCTGAAGAGAGTTTAGATTTTTGCCCTGAAGGTTGTGGCTTCATTATACTGGGCAATTAAGGAGCAATTCAGTATTGCAGGTAGCTGGGTTGGGGAGATAATCTTTCTGTTGCCAGTGGGATATCTTTGTGATAATGAATGGTGTTGATGCTGTTATTGATCACAGAAGGCAATATTTGTCTTTTCATTTTTATATAGTCTTTTCAAGATAAGTACATGTGGTCTGTAACATACAATAAAAATGGTTAACATAAAGTTACATTTTGTTTTTCTTCTCTCTTCTCTTCTCTTCTCTTCTCTTCTCTTCTCTTCTCTTCTCTTCTCTTCTCTTCTCTTCTCTTCTCTTCTCTTCTCTTCTCTTCTCTTCTCTTCTCTTCTCTTCTCTTCTCTTCTCTTCTCTTCCCTTCCCTTCCCTTCCCTCCCCTCCCCTCCCCTCTCCTCTTCACTTCTGGAACTCTTTAAAATTAATTTATCACCATAGCATGTATAGAAAACCATGTTTACTAAATATCTAAAAATATGTTACATTTATTTCCTGTTTTTTTTAAACAGCAAGAATTCACCAACTTATTTGTATGATACAATTAAAGTCTGTGGACATTCTCCCAGGGTACTTTAGATCTAGACTGGGAGACGGGCTATTTTCATCAACACACTTAGGCTTGCAGATGGCAAGTTGCAATTACTAGTCTATGTACTTTATTCCTTTTAGGGTATTTCCCTTTTTAATCAAGGAAAGTCATTTTTCCAAGTTTAAGGGAAAAAAGTACAATGGTATGTGAATGGCAATTCAGAATCTCTTCTGTTTATGTTTGCACGGAGTTTTTGCTACTACTGGAAATAAGACGTATTTTAAAATCAGCATCCAAAAATCCATTAAACCAAGCATTCCCCCAATCTAGTCCTACAACTTCCAAAATTGCCATGCTGGCTGGGAACTCTGGGGTTAAAATTCCACCATATCTGTCAAATATATTAGTTAGTATAACCATTGACACAGTAATTCTTTATTTGCCTTTTTGATATCTTTGAGGACTTAACTCTGCTTGCTCTCAAACATATATCATATAAATAATATATTCTATGTCTTCCTATAGACTAATCAATTTATCTGTTTACTACCGTTCCTGATCTTGTGCTGCTTTATTAATAAATAGTTGCTCCTGTCACATCTCCAAAGTAGTAAAAGAGTTGTCTGTTTCCTGGAAAGTTTCTATGAATTTAAAGCTACTTTCTCTGTTGGAGACATTTCTTACCCAATTAAATAACCACAATCTTTTACAATATTCATACAAGCCAAGCAACCCTAGTCTTGCAATTAGTGTCTTATTTTAAACATGCAATTATGAACTTTTATATTTCAGTCACAGTTTAATGAGAAGTTTTGTTGTTGACTTTTACCTAGTTCTCACTAAGCTAATAAGTATTTGGGTTGTACTGTTTCACAATTCATTAGTGGTAGAGGAGATCACATAACTGAATATTCCTCAAACCTAAATGTGGATTTAGGTTTGGTTGGTAAAGAGGACTGTGTAATTTTCTCCTTAATGCATTGGTTTCATAAATGCAGGAATGGAAGATGCCTTCTATTATGTGAGCCCCTACTTTCAGACTGAAGTGTATTGGGTAGATATGGATGTACCATCTCACTGAGTTTTTGCTGCTCATCAAATATAGACCCTATTTTTAGCACATTACAAGTCTCGTATCCATTAATAGCAACACTATAGCAAGTGCTTGTCATTGGTTTTATCACGACAGACTTCCATGACATTTTACATGGACTTATAACCAGAAGAGATCAGGATTGGCAGCCAGGTGGGAAGTATGCATTTATTGACCATGCCAAACTAGTACCAATTTTTAAAGGTCAGAACAGTAGAAACAGAAGAGGCATTCCTAAGCTTTGATTGTAAATTCTGATAGACACTATTGATAGAAATGTACGTCTGCTATATTAGGTTTTTCAGATAAGCTGTTGGTCACAATCCTTTGCCAATATCCGCTTCCTTATTGGGCAGGGAGAGAAAATCTATCTGTGGCAAATAAATAAGCTGTTTCTCTGAACTCTTTTTAAAGATTGCATATTTCTTATATTAATGTATCTGTTGTTAACAGGAAAATTAAGTGACTGACCACCTGCTGTCCTTAAGAATTCCTAAAATATCAATTTTTCACATAATGCCTGATTTTTAAAATTGAGCCATCAACACATCACACAGTCTTTAATGTAGCCCTTAACGCCTCTCTTTAATTTTATATATTCATTTTAGGCACACTTCATTCCAGACGGTTAAGTTACATGCATATTCCAATATGGTGATGCTTAACTTTGTTTGTAGCTATTGAATTGGTATATAGCCTAATTGGATGTCTTCCAGATTAATTGGGCTAAATTTCCCATAATCTTTCAAAAGTTATGAGAAACATCGTCTGGTGCATCAGGAGAATACAGGAGAAGGCTGGGAAGGAGTGTATATCCAATAGATAAAGCCTTTGCCATTCTGTAGCCATTTTAACACTTGTAGAATAGATTGTTGCATCAGTTCTGATGATAAAGCAAATGAGGAAATGTGAACTAGATTCAGATGTTTGCTACCTATTTCTTCAGGTGGTTCTGGTAAGAAGGAAGCTAAACTATAATTGCAGAATCACTTTCTAGTTTTGTGTACGTCAAAGAAAATGCATCAAGATTCTAAAGTGATTTAGATTGTAAAATCCTATTGATTAGCATCACTTTATGGTAAGATCACATTTGGAATACTGCAACCAGTTTGGGTCACCATGATAAAAGAGATGTTGAGACTCTAGAAAGAGTGCAGAGAAGAGCAGCAAAGATGATTAGGGGACATGGAGGGTAAAACATATGAAGAACGGTTGCAGGAATTGGTTATGCCTAGCCTAGTGAAAAGAAGGACTAGGGGTGATAGGATAGCAGTGTTCCAATATCTAAGGGACTACCAGAAAGAAGAGGGGGTCAACCTATGCTCCAAAGCATCCGAAGGCAAGACAAGAAACAATTGATGGAAACTTATCAAGGAGACGACCAATCTAGAAATAAGGAGAAATTTCCTGATAATTAGAACAATTAATCAGTGGAATGACTTGTCTTCAGAAGTTGTGGGTGCTCTATCACTGGTGGTTTTTAAGAAGAAATTGGACAATGACTTATCTGAAATGGTCTCCTGCCTGAGCATGGGGTTGGACTAGAAGACCTCCAAGGTCCCTTCCAACTCTGTTATTCTTTTATTAGCACCACTCTTTCCCTTAGAATGGCAAACTTTCCTTATTGTTATTAGAACATTGAGGTTCATCAAATTGATTAGGTAGGAAATAATGAAATATGGGTATGTGTTTGCCTAGCAGAGGCATTTGCTTTCACTTCTCAGACTAATCTCACTATCCTTTATACATGGCGATTCATAAAAAGTAATCCCTGCTGCATTAGTCTATGAAAAAATAATACCAACCACTGGATAATATTTTTATTTTAAAGAAGTAAAGTTTCCTCCAAGTTTAACTCATGCTGACTAACTACGTAGTTTTCTTAGCAAACAATATAGTAGTGGGTTGCCATTAACCTTATTCCAGGATTCATTTTACTTTCTTGTCCAAGCCCACAGCTCTGAGATTTCTTGGTGGTCTCCTATCCAAGTGCTAACCAGCTTACATTCTGGTCAAGTCTTTCAAGATTAGCCAGGGTAGTATCGGCCAAAATGGCAAAAAACTTCAACTCCTCCAACATTCTTCATCAAGAAAGGTGTTAACAAAATCCAGGAGATAGGGAAGAAACAAGACACATACAGTATACCCCACCACTGTTAGCCAGGAAGTATGCATGTCAAAATCATACATTTCAATTTTCCAAACTTTAAAACTTTATTCCATATATTTAACAAAAAAAAAAAAGAGGGGAAGGGGAGAGAAAACTTTATTGTTGATGTCAAACAATTGGAAAATCAGAAATCCTTGCAGATCCATTTCAGGATCCTCAGGAATCTATCAATCTCACGACTTGTTCCTTCTCTAGGATAAGAGAATGTATGTGGCTTGGATTTAATCAAGAGCCACCAAACTACGGCAAAGTGATTGCCTTGGCATGACAACACATTAGTTGGCTGTTTGGCTTTGTTTGGAGAAAGGAATGGTGGGAAGTTTAATAGCTTAATTGATGGAGCCTGTAATATACACCATCTTTACATTCCTTGCCAACTAGCAGTTTTGCTCTAGCGTAGGAATTGCCATTTAGGAATGGATGGGCTTTACACAAAACACAGACTCTGGACTAGAGGGCCAACCAGTCACATGGAAGAGCCCTGCTTCCTGTGGAGGGAAAAATGCTTTTTGAAATGAAATTAGCTAATCAGATATTGATAGGTTATCAGATCCCTTGTGTGCAATTTTTCTTTTATGTTCTTCTTCCTTTTTTTTAAAACACACTTTATTCCATGGTATTCAGCTTTCTAATTATACAACCCATCTTTGCTATCATGGCATTTACAGATGATAATTGCCCAAGTTCAGTTTGACTGCTTCTCAAACATTATATCTTCTTTGTGAATTTTTGGCAGGAAAAAAAGACTGAGAGCTCAAAGAAAGTCCAGCCAAAGGTATTTACTGTGTGTAGCAGAAGATTTTTTCACGGCATCCTTCTGCTCTGCTTACTACGCCCAGCACACCTCTTCTCTTGTCTGCTCTTTTGCTCTCTCACTGCAATGTGTGGCCTTTTAACCTCATTCCAGCACCTGCATGGTTGTTGGGGGTGTCACTGTCACAACGGGTTGAAGGGAATTTGGAGCCATATTTCAACAACCTGGGATTAGGGGTAGGGAAAATAACCGTAGTGCTATTGTTATTTTTTCTTAAAATGTAAATGGGATTTATTTTTGTATTGAGACCATAAGGGAATCTGTATCCTTAAAGGTTGAATGTTTCCTTGGAAATAAGTTCAGTTGCAACTGCCAACTCATATCCTGGATTCAATTATACTGAGATTGTGCAGAATGGTTTCATTCAGATTACCTCCATGACTCAGTTTTGCTTTCACAAACAACATACAAACTGCACATTCCTGATTGAAAGAGGTTGAAAATCGACCCTGAAATTCTTGATTCCATTGTTTTTCATCGCTGACTAGCAAAACTTACCGTAATTGAAGTACTAGTGTTGATAAATTGTGTGAAAGATCATTTCACATTTGTTATCAACTGTGAAAAATTGTTGTTTTCTAAAGAACAATTCTGGAAAACTAGCTCTGGGTTTGAATAATAGAAAGAGTATTGCTAATGGAATTGTATAATTACAGAGCTCTGTGATATCAATGCTAGTAAGTGAAGCAACTAGTTGATTACAAACAGATAACATGCATAATTTACTACTGTATTACAGCCTAGGGCAGTGATGGCGAACCTATGGCACGCGTGCCACAGGTGGCATGCGGAGCCATATCTGAGGGCACACGAGGCATTGCCCTATGTCAGCTCCAGCGCGCATGCACGGGCTGGCCAGCTGATTTTCGGCCTTCTTTTTGGCCATTTTCGCTCTCCCCAGGCTTCAGGAAAGCCTCCTGAAGCCTGGGGACAGCGAAAACGGCCCAACGGGCCAACTGGAAGTTCACATGTGTGCTCACCCCCAGCCTCCTTTTTGCTGTCAGAGGTTTTCAGGAACTTCTTCGGCTTTGGACAGTTGCAGCCAGGCCTCACACACCTGTGAAAAACGGATTCCAGCTGAGTTTCTGAACTTCCGGTAGGCCCGTTGGGTGCATTTTCCCCCATCCACAGGCTCCGGAGGCTTTCCTGAAGCCTGGGGAAGGCAAAAACTACCTCCCCCCCGCCCTCCAGAAGGCCGTAAATCAGCTGGAATCTCCCAACGGGCCTACAGGAAGTCCGGAGGCTTCAGTGAGTCCTGTGCGCATGCACGGGGGGGCAGCGGGGGTTGTGTGCATGTGCGGGGGGAGGGCATTGAATTATGGGTGTGGGTACACGTGCACACGCTATTGTGTGCGCGCGCACCCTTTTGGCACCCAAGCCAAAAAAGGTTCGCCATCACTGGCCTAGGGTTTATGGATTACAGTCAATTTGCATTGATTATACATTGAAGATAATTGTTCTGAAACAGCCTTTAACCAAATTCCTTGAAATCTTCTATTTTTAGGTATATGGCCTCTAAAATATTTTTAGAATATTTTCATATTCTTTGCAATCATTTTCAACAAATCATCAGGATAGTTATAAAGTGCAATGAGGTGGAGGGGGTGATAAAAACGAGAGAGGAAAGCTTTGAAGAAATTCAGCATTTTTGGAGAAGTTGATTATGGCATTCAGAAGAGATGAGTAAGAGGCAACATGATAGTCATCTTCATTGATTTGAAGAGTTGCCATATAGATAGTGGGGAGCGGGGAAGAGAGGGAATCTGTAATTTGGAAAACATAGGGAAGCTTTCTAATAATGCATACATTATCAAACAATTTTATTCAGTGTTAAAAAAGATTGAATGTTCACCGGATGGGTTTTTCTACTGATAGTTTTCCTGCATTAGGAGTTTAGATGAGCCAGATTATTTTGAAGTATTTTCCAATGGTGACTAGATTCTCACATTCCACTAAGCCATGGTTAGACTGGCATGGTTTTGGCAGAGCATATTTGGGGAAATCAACCATTACAGTTTGCAAAGTGTGATTTTAGCAATGTGATGTGTCATTGTGGCTTGTATAACAAGCCATGGTTAGAGAATACAGTGGATTGATGAAATGGGTAAACTCAGGCTATGATTACGGTATATTCTCAAGTAAGAAAAAGCATTGGCAGTCAGGGGTTGCAAATTTACAGAAGAGGGTGGGAATATCTATGAGGAAGGGATAATGGTGATGAATAGAGTTTTCTCATTCTTTGGTATTAGTTAGCATCATGATATTGTTATGAAATTATTTGCTTAGATATTGGCAAACTATTTTTTTCAGGAATTCAGAATCTCTGAAATGGCTTTCTGATCCCAATTTGAAGGTGCTTGTGCAAACTGTTTCTTTTTAAACCTGATATTGGAAAGGGACTATTTGATGGAATGGGATAATTCATAAAGAAATTGTACATAGAGTGAAAAAGCTACATTAGATCTATTAAATTGCTTCCTTTCTATCATAGTAATTTTATGCCTTCTTTCAGTGAATCTTAGGCTGTGTAAAGAAGGTGAAATAATTTTGCATAAGAATATTCAGTTTCTGGTAGTACAAATACTGTTGCTGCTTATATAGGTTTTCCATCCAGCCTTTTTGAATAGCCAACTTTGTATTTTTTCAGCTACCTGGATTACAATGTTCAAAGACTATTTTTTAAAATTCAGTTGGAACTGGATATATAATTTGTTTCCTTTTGACAAGACTACAATTTACTTTAATATTTTAAATGAACATGGCTGCCTTAAATAAAACCCAGCTTCAAAAATAAAGCTGACACGAATAAGCCAAACAAATCAAGTTTGTTTTGACTTTAAAAAAATCTCTAGAACTTATAATTAATTCAGATGTACAATAATTAGAATATCTTCAACTTAAATACATCCTCATATATTCAGTTTGTTTGACTGGTTATATCAGTTGCCTTATTATCTGCTGGACTAATATATAATCTGTTATATAGTACAATTATTACAGTAAAGTATTTAAGATGAGCCTATACATCCTAAAAATTTGAATATCCAGTTGAGTCTCATTTGACTTGCTACTCTATCAACTTCAGGGGTGGGTTCTAACTTACCTCGCTGCCGGTTCGCTTCCTCCTGTGCTGCACGGCCGCGCCTCGTGGGCGCGCGCATGTGCAGTGCCAAAAAATAACCCCCCCAAAAAAAGCCAAAAACAAGGCTGAAACTCGGCTTCTGCGCACGCGCAGAAGAAAAAAAAATTCCAAATTTTTTTTCCCAAAAAAAAAAGTTCCAAAAAAAAGATGGCGGTGCCCACGGACCGGCACCGACCGAACCGGCTCCATGACGTCACCATGATGTCACCAGCGGGTCGCTACTGGTTCGGGCGAACCGGGAGGAAACCACCTCTGATCAGCTTCTACTACGAATGGTTGTTTCTGCTACTTTTTTGCAGGGGGGTTGAGGATTGGATTATTCAGTGTTATCCAGTTTGGGCTGTACGTTGAATCTCTGCAGAGATCACTGCCTAGACATAACTCATTCTGGTGAAGCCATATCTGACAGCCATGGAAAAACAGAACAATTCAAGTTTTTTTTTCTTTTATACCTCCAAATTTACATTTTGAATCAGTAGAAAGACAGTGCTTCCATTTTTGAATTTTTTTTAAACTGTGCTCTCAGCTCTAGAAAATACTGGTTTGATTCTTGTGTTAAATGATAATGAATGTCTTGATCATGAGTTGTTGCCAAGCAGGGACAGTTTGCTTAGCTCTATACTGCCTGCTGCCTGAGTATCTCCATCCAAAACTTTTGCTAATTGATACTATAACAATCAATGGTTCTTCATTCAAAACATTATGTTTAGGATCAAAAAAGCTAATGTTATTAAAGACATTTTTACACATTTTTTAAAAAAATACATGAACTTGACATAGAATTATGTTGGGCATTTCATGTGGAATTAAGGATAGCATTTTTTTCTTATTATATATAAATTTAAAAAGCTAACAACATGGGGGAGTTTTGCTGATAAAGTAAATGCTTCCTTCAAAGACATTACCTTTTGAGATGCTGCCAGCCATTGTCATAATGGGGAATAGATCTATCAGAGTTAAATAATTGATCTGACTATAGGGAATTACAGTGGAAATAAATGGTAATAGAGAGATTTAATTTACATGTCTGAATTGCATAGAAAAAAACCAAAGCATTTGTTGATTAGTGTAATTTGCTAGAACTACTAATAAACCTACTGCATGGATTGTCAATTTTTTGCGGCTCAACTTTTGATGGCTGTTCTTGGAATGGCTGTAACTTGAATGTTGGACCAGGCCTATGTTGCAAATCTGGAAATACCCTAGCCTGTGGTTTTGTCAGAAATGTTGGAAGGCAGACTTTACTCAGGGTGCCTGGCAGTAGTGGATTCTAAATCCTGTTGCTACCGGTTAGCGCGCGCGCTTGCATGCACGCTCGCCGCTTCTGTGCATGCACAGAAGCGTCCCGGGTGGGTGGGCGGAGCCTCTCGCTGCCGCTGCTATCGGTTCGCAGAACCGGGCCAAACCAGGAGCAACCCACCGCTGGTGCCTGGGCATTCTGAAAGTTGTACTTCAACATATTTGGAGGGAGCTGACTTCCAAAGGGTTGATCATATCCATGCAAAATACTGTCTTTTAGCCTCAGCATGCTCTTCTCTCAGTAGAAAGATGGGACACTGTGACATGCTGCTTAGGTTGTTCTGTTTGTTTCAAATATTTATATCACTTTTATGCCACAGCTGCCTCCTTGAAACAAAGCAGAACTAATAGGAAATCTTTCATTATGTGTAACACTGACAAAAATATTTTGCATGCAAAGTTCTTCTGACTCTTTTTTAAATTGTGCTGCCATCTGATACCTGCTGTGCTTCACAGGTGAAGATTTTTCTACTTAAAAGTGCACATTGCTAGAGAGAGGAATTAAAATGCATGTTGTGTCAGATTTGCATGTTTTCAAAGAGGTTTTTTTTTAGGTTTTCTTGACTACCATAAGGGGAATGCACTATTGGAGGCTTATATGAATAAAGTAGAAAAAGTGTACTACTGTAAAGTGATGTAAAGGTTTTGTCCGGATAGAAGGGATTGATCAAGATCTGAGGGATCATTCAAAGGACCAAGATCAAGATTAAAATTAATCCTGCCCTTAAAAAAACTAAAAACCAATTCTACATTTAATATGGAATTGGATACAAACTTAAACATGATTCAAGTGGTCAAAAAGAAACAACAAAAACATGAAGCTTGTTATAATGATTATAGTGAAACCACTTGTGAGTAGTGTACATCAAAATGTTTGGATGACCACAAAATCACAGGAAAGATGCCACCTAGTGGGTATCTGGATTTTTGGTACAGTATGGTAATCCTTGGCTATATGATTTTTTCTAGTATATCTTAATTCCATTATGTTCACTAAAGACAAATGACAAGTCCAATGAGGAATATCATTAATATAATCTTAACAAGTTTTCACTTCTGATGCTAACTCTTTAAGCTTAAACAGATTTGTAAGTCAGTCCCATTCTACATTTATACACATTTTAGAAATATTGGCTCACCTCACTGGATTAATGTGATGGGTACAGAGCTTGCAAAGCATGTTTTTAGAAATAGTGACTACTAGAGTAGCATATGTCTTTTTCTTTTATCAATATATCTTGTGTTCTGATTCCAGTGATGCGTTAATATTAATAATAAAGCTAGTAGCTTCCCTTACATTTGGAAAAATCATTATTTTCAAGAAAAACAAATGTAGTATTAAAGAGTCTCTCAGCAGCTATAGCAAATATGTTGAATTCAAGTGAGAAATAAAATTGTCCACAGGTTTAAGTAAGTGTTACTGTGTCATGAAGTTTTGTAGCAAATAACAAGGATTAGAAATAGTAAAACAGAACTTTTCAGTTACTATGGAATAATTTTTCGTTCAGCTGCAAGAGTGCATTTGTTTTTTTCCTGGTTAGGCTGCATTTAAGTATAATGGCATGTGGTTTCCTTCAGACTCCTTGGAATCCAGAAGTTGATCTTTGGTGGCATGACATCATGAAAAATGCTAGCAAGGAGTGTGAGCCTGTCTGGTGTGATGCAGAAGATGAATTGTTTATTCTCTACACCAGTGGATCAACAGGGAAACCGAAGGTATGTTAACATTTTCCTGGACTGGTGTTAAGTAGAAAGATAATAGTACTGCTTTTGTCAAATTGTACTCTTTTACTGCTCTTGGTGCTATATCTACACTTTGCTTTTAAACTTCATTTGTTTATAGTTCTACTTGAGATAGATTGTTCATAGATAGAGTACTTAATAAAGGATAATTATAATAATGAAATCAAAGAATGCCATGTTTTCTGCTCGTTCTGTTCCATTAATTTGCAGAGCTTCAAAAACTCTGGAGCTGACACCTTCTAACACAATAGAAGAGAATCTATCTCATGGTTGAACTGTGGGGTCTTTAGTGCTTAATCCTTAAAAGGGAGTGGGGATTTTGCAAACTTCACTCTCTTGTAGCATTGATGTTGTTACCTAGTTTGGTAATGAAATGTCTGCAAGAAAACAACCAAGCTGAGACAGTACCAAGGACCCCACCTTCTAATACATTGCTCAAGAATGGTATGTTGAAGATTGGGGCTGGTTTTGTCTTGCTTTTTATTATAAAACTGGCATAGGATGCTATAATTCTAAATGTACTCTATTGGGGAGGAAAATCAGTAGTGTGATTTGTCTACTGCGGAATTCTGTGGAAGGTGGCAGAGTATAAATAAGAGGCTTGTGTGGGTAACAGGATATAGGTACATGCACTTTTTCAGCAAGAATTAATTGTGGAGTGATTGATAAAACTAAAGGGAACATTTCAGAAGAATTATTTATTTATTTGGAAACTTTATAGAGTAGCTTATCATAAGCAAATAACCCTGGGTAAAAACAATACAAAACCAAAATAAATTACAAATATGCAATTAAAAATAAATAAATACAAAAGACAAGGTGTCTAAGATAAAACTCCATATTCCAAATGGACATGTATGCAGTACTGCTAACAATATAGCCCTGACATCTGAAGGAAAAAGGTTTTCATGGCTTCACTTCATATTTTCCTGCAAAATCTGATCATACCTTGTAGACGTGCATTGGAATATGATAAATTCAGCAAGTTAAAACTAATTTCTGGTTGGCTGTTATATCTTAATACACTTTTGGCAATGCTGCAATTCCTGGCCAATGAGAACTAATTTATATTTAAATGTTCCTTTGCATGGATATTCTGTGTTCTATATTTCAGGGTGTTGTACACACAATAGCTGGATATATGCTTTTCACAGCTGCTACTTTTAAATATGTGTTTGATCATCATCCTGAGGATATTTACTGGTGCACAGCTGATATTGGATGGATAACTGGCCATTCCTATCTCACGTATGGACCCTTGGCAAATGGGGCAACCAGTGTCTTAGTAAGTTCAATGATAAAGTCTGACTGTATGGAAACATCAAATCTTAATTCCTTTGTAAAGTGAATGGCATCAGTCTATCTTACAACTTTCTTAACAGCAATGAGCGAGAACGCAATTAAGATAATTGAAAAATACAGCTCTCTAAATCATATTTTGACCTATATTCTGATCTGATGTTGATTTTAAAAAAGAAAGAGTTTTTCCTTGTTTTGACAGGCTTAAAAGAAAGTTTCATGGAGTTTCTTTTCCACTCTGTGCTTTAGTGTTGTGGAGGGTTTCCTCTACTAAGCAATATTTCCTGAACTTTGGGAGCATAATAGGCTGTAAAATGTAGGTCCATGTGCTGAAATTAGCAGTCAACACGGTGCATTGTTAATTGCTATCTCTTTTCAGTTTGAAGGGCTCCCTATTTACCCAGATGTTAGCCGTATGTGGAACATCATTGACAAGTACAAGGTGACCAAGTTCTACACAGCACCCACTGCCATTCGCCTCCTCATGAAATATGGAGATGAACCTGTCAAGAAGTAAGTATGACTTTAAGGAAAACAATAAGGCTGATTGCAATTTCCAGGAATGTCCTTTGGAAATACATATGTAGCACTGGTTTAGAGCACTGGAGCAAAGTAGACTACTCCAATCAAATCCCTAGGCATCTGTGTTTTGGGTACATGTTTATACTTAACTTTTGTCCTGAATGTCAAAGCCAGGGGAAAGGGGAATACATGTGGGTAGACTTGCTTTTAGTTGGAGCTCTGGTGACTGTTAAAGAATGCCTGCCTGAACCTCCTTCAAATTAAAAAAAGGTAAATTGAAATGTCTTGGAAACATGGAAGAAAATAGGCATGGGGACTGCAGATTAGATCCTAGCCTGTCTGGAAATAGGACTAGAAAATATCCAGATTAGGGTCACATGATATTTTTCAGGCCAGTTGTGATGCCTGCATTCATATCAGGGCTGAACTCCAAGGGGTATTTCATGGCAGGACAAAGAACCATGTATGATCAAGAAAAAAAGCTAAATTTAAATAATGTATTTCACTATTGTTGCAATAAAAATTATGGTTCAGTTTTAAGAGAACCTGGGGGCTCCTTGTAAGACTGTGGGGACTAAATGTAACCTGTGACTTTTGAACACATCACATCTATACTAGATTAAATGTTGTGCTAAACATCTTTATTTTTAATAAGCTTTGTTGAATATTGTGGTAGCTGCCTCATACATAAACTAATTCATGATTTACAAAACCACCATGGCTGTGTCCATGTAACCAAACCTAAGTAGGCTCCATCATGTATTAGTGCAGTTTGTGAACTCTGCCTGCTTTTATTGTTCAATCATCTGAGAAGGAATAATATTCAGGATAGACACTGATCAGATCAGATCAGATCAGATCAGATCAGATCATTGAAACTGTCCAAATGTTTTGGATTTCAGTTTTTCTCAGCCTCAGGCAGCATGCCATTAGCAAGAGATTATAGGAATTTACAAGACATTGGAATTAAATTGCTTATGTGAGGGATAGTTAATGTGTTTCTGCTTTACTTAAATCCACTATTGACCAGGTAAAGGCATTGTGGAGTTCTGAAAATGTCCTTGTTTATTCAGTAATGCTAAATGGCTAGCTTTGAAATCAAATTGTAAAACAATTTTTCTTTCTAGAACAATTTTCTTTTTAAAATTCATACCCTATTTATTCAGATACAGCAGGAAATCCCTGAAAGTGCTGGGAACAGTTGGAGAACCCATAAACCCAGAAGCTTGGTTGTGGTTTTATAGGGTAGTTGGTGAAGAACGATGCCCTATAGTGGATACCTTCTGGCAAACGGAAACCGTGAGTTCTTTATATTCAGCTTTCTTATTATCCTGTGAATTATTTGGTTATTTCTGTGATTCCTTGTTCTCCAAGGCCTGGATTTCAAACTTACCTGCCAACTCATTACAGCATGTCATAATTTAGATGCTGTTCCTTTGCTGTTTATTTGTGCCATGTAGTCTCTTCCCGAAGCAATTACAGCTTCTTCTTACCATCAAGGTTTTCAAAATCCTATTAGAATCCCTCAAGATTCCAAATCCTATTAGAACTTGGTTTTTCTCTTTCTTTCACTACCCAAGCTCTTCCTCTGCTATGCTAGGCAAAAACTATTCCTTGTAGAGCCTTCATGGCGCTTTTTGTGCTTTCTTAGTTGAAATACAATAAAATAGACATGAATGTTTTAAAAATAAAAATTGAAATGATGATGATGGTAATGTCTGGAATAAACCTCTGTGTGTTCATTCAATTCAGGCTCTGAAAATATCGTGTGAGGCATTTTTCACTGGTTTAACTGTTTCCATTGCTGCTTTTGGTTTCTTCCTGCAGGGTGGTCATGTGTTGACTCCTCTCCCTTATGCCACACCTATGAAGCCAGGCTCAGCTGTAAGTATAGCTCTGGCATATTCTCTTTGTATGCAGGAGGGTTATTGCACAGCTTTATCTTGTGTACCAGTTGTGCCCCTATCTGGACCAGGAAGGATGATATACACAGTCATTCAAATATATAAGTCAATAGGGTAGCTGGCAGGGAAAGTTGCAAGCTGCTGGGATAAGTCTCCCCCACCTATGGACCCTCCCCAAGCCCCTTGTTTTGCTTGTTTTGCCCTAGCCCAGGCCTGTCAAACTGGCGGCCCACGGGCCGGATATGGCCCGCGCAGGCGACACCCACCCCGGCTCCGCAAAGGCAAAAAACATCCTGATACGTCGCAATACGCCCCGTGATGCGATCGGGTTTCACACCCCTGCCCTAGCCAGTCACATACCCCTGCACACCCTCCTTAACGTCACCTCTCTGCACCCTTGTGTTGCTTATCTGAATCTTACTGCATCTCCATTGTAGCCTCACACACCTCCATGCACCCTCACACACAGTTCCAAATGTGCCCCCATGTGCCTACTTCTCTTGCACCCTCCCTGACCTTGCCAAATCTTCCTCACCTCCTGCACACTCCCACTGGGCCTTGTTCTGCCCCCCTTGCACACCCCCTTGTGCTCTTCCAACTTGACAGCAGCCACTTCTATTTGCCAGCCTGCTTGTGAACCACCAGGGACTTGCAATTTTCTGCTGGGCTTCCCCATTGACTTGGCTGTGGGAAGCTGTCAGAAAGCTGCCTCACAATGTGGGATTCAGTTAATCATGACATGATTAATCATGCAACTGGGATGCATTGTTAGGCAATGCAATTGTGCTTTATGACTGTATTGCTTAGTGTTGGAAATTTCAGTCCTAACTGCTATCATGAGTTGAGGGCTATCTATAAAGTATTTCATCTTTTAGGGACCATCTTTTTCCAGTTATCTTTACCCATGTGGTCAGTTAGTTGACCACAAGTGGATTGGTTGCTGGTTTTCTCATTTGCCATAGCATGCTTGTCTCATGTTTTATTTGTTTCTTGGTCCTTTGGTTGTATGGTTTTTAAATTTTGTTGGCCACCCATGGCCACATTTGCAAAATGGGCAGTCATATAAATCAATTAAGTGAATGAGTAGTCTTTAAAGAAAAAAGGTTTAATTCCTGAAATCCACCCTGAAATCTCAACTTAATGCTAAAGCTACAGAATTTTTTAAAAAAGAAATCCTTGGAAATCTGTTTATATAATTGCACAGGTAGGCTGTAAGCCATCTATAGCTTACTTGGTGTTTCCAGCTCTCTTTTCTATGGCAAACTTCTGCAAGACTCAAGCACTCAGTTTTCTCTTTAAAGTCCCTTCAACCACATAAAAAAAAAAGACTGAATATCTTTAATTCACCTGTTTCGGCTACACATTCCAGAAATCTCCTTTGCAGCCTCTAGATTGAACAAGGTTGCCATTCCTATTGTATAAAGAGATTGGGGATGTCTTCAGTTCATCCTTTCAAGTCTAGCTGCCATCTGTCCGTATACTTAGATTTGATCTTTAAAATCTTTCTAAAAATCTTTCTGGACAGACTTTTCCTTTCTTTGGAGTGGTCCCTGCAGTGTTGGATGAATCCGGGGAAGAGTTAGAAGGAGAAGCTGAAGGTTATCTGGTAAGAGAACATTATGATGATGGATAGCATAATGTAATCACTATATGGAGTTTCATGGTTCAAATTCCAAGTTAATAGCAAGTTTTGCCTGGGCTGTTTGTGCTTAACTCAGTTTCCTTACTGCATTTTGAGATCCCAAATGGATGCTGATGAGAGAACTCTACGTTTGGTTCTGTTTTTTAAAAAATACATGTTATAAGTAGTCGTGCAATGAAGACTCTTTTGCTTCAGATTGTCATAAACTTCTGTATTTTCCCATTTATCAGGATTAGTAACTGTTTAATTGTAGGATAAACTATGGGAAGATTTCAGTGAGGAAATAAGTATAGAAGACTTATTTCTTATTCTTCCTCTTCCAGTGTTTGAGCATACCTTTTATTTAAACATACCAATCAATAATAATCCATCCAGTTATGGGATTCTATACCACAGATATTTTGGCTCTGTTCAGCACTATATGTAGTTTTGAGGGAGGGTTTGGGAAGTTCAGATTGCTTTCTAAAAGTGGACACAGTACACTTTGTCTACTTATCTTGGGTTAATTTGCATGGCTTTTTACCCGTACTTTTTATCAGGAGTAGATCATGGATATGCCTGCAGAATAGACTGGTGCCCAGTAGCTGAAAAATAACAGGGTGAGGTTGGAGGACAAAGTTGCTTGGGAGCTATCCAGCCTATCCAGCCTCTGGGTCTGATTACCACATTTCTGTTTATCTGATATGATATCATTCTGTTTCTGAAGTTAGTTCTTAGTTTGACTTTAGAGCAGACTAGTCTTTATTGTTTGTGCTAATATTTATTCATTATGCTATCACCTAAAATTATAAAGTAATACATTTCTAAAAATCAGGTGGGGACAATATGAAACTTTCCAAGGCCTATCACTGCTACATTCCTGAACAGTGAAATATTTGTCAGTATATCGTATTGTTTTCTTGTTTTAATTCTGTGCTTTGACATCAAGCAGACCTCTGTCCAAGTGCTTTCTTAATATGATGAAATGTAGTTGGGAACTTGGGCTATACTTTTTATCATACCAAAAATATGGTATGTGGAACAAACTACAGTTGTGTGGATAATGGACAGTGCTAAAACATTAACCATGATTTACAACCCAACTGTTTGGGTTCATACATAGTACTACATCTGAATCATATAAATCATATTATACTTTGTATTTTGCGTGAACTTAGCTAGTGAAGTTTTCTACTTTCCTCACATTTCTCATCTTTAGGTTTTTAAGCAACCCTGGCCTGGAATAATGCGCACAGTGTATAAAAACCACCAGCGGTTTGAGGCAATCTACTTCCAAAAGTTTCCTGGTTATTATATGACTGGAGATGGTAAGTCTTAACAAAGAACTTTGACTCAAAAATATTACCGTATTTTTCGGAGTATAAGACACACTTCCCCCCCTAAAAGAGGGTGGAAATGTTGGTGCATCTTATAGACCGAATAGAGCCATTTTTGGCCTCCTGAAACCCCGTCCCACGTGTCCCATTTTTGCCAAAAACAGGCCCGTTTTTCGTAAAAACAGGGCACGCAGAGGGTTTGGGAGGCCTGCAGAGTGCTCCTGGGGGCTGGGGAGGGCAAAAACACGATGTGGAGGGGTGGGGTGGGAGGTGAAAAACGGGCCCATTTTTTGTGAAAACGGGGGCGTTTTTGCCCTCCCCAGCCCCCAGGAGCACCCTGCAGGTCTCCCAAAGCCTATGCGTGCCCCATTTTTGTGAAAAACGGGCCCGTTTTTCCCCGCCCAAACCCTCCACGCGTCGCATTTTTGCCGTCCCCAGCCCCCAGGAGCACTCTGCAGACCTCCCAAACCCTCTGTGTGCCCCATTTTTGTGACAAACGGGCCCGTTTTCACAAAAACAGGACACGCAAAGGGTTTGGTAGGCCTGCAGAGTGCTCCTGGGGGCCGGGGAGGGCAAAAACCTTTTTTTTTCTTGTTTACCTCTTCGAAATCTTGGTGCGTCTTATACTCCGGTGCGTCTTATAGTCTGAAAAATACAGTATCTTATGAAACTTCCTGTTTAATTTGGAAATATTTAAGCGTGTTAGAAGTTCTCATAAATGTACTTTTCTACTATGACCTCATCAGTTTCCAGCAGTTACAATTGAATTCTTCTAAAGTAGAACTCTTTTATAGATCTCAGCTTTTTAAAGATACTATTCACAGCCCTGAAATGAAGCACATTTTGTCATGCATGCAATCACTTGACTAGCTTTTCAAGTTTCTTCAAGCAGAGTTCCCAGCTTTTCCCCTAATAATCTTTACTGTTTCACCTCTCACACTCCTGGTGAAATCCTTTTGGGTAGGCTTCCATAATCCACTCCTTGATAAAGTCAATTCTTTGTCCATTTACTCAGAAGGAAGTGTGTAAACCTCTGGTTTCAGCTTCCTTACCCTTTCTCAAGCTTATTAGAGCAGCCAAGAAATACTGAATGTGAATACTAATGCCAGAACATAATACATGGTGTACATTAAAGTTAATAAATTAATTGAATAGTAAATAAGGGAAAGGAAAAAGAAAAATATCATGAATCATGCAGGTTTTACTTAGTGGCTACTATTTTGGGTAGCAGTACACCTACAATCAATATTACACACACACGCACACTCTCTAACTAGTGCCAATTAGAACTTTTGTTTCAAAGACACAATTCAGCTCACCCCATGAAATAACCAAAGAAGTTTAAATCTCAGAAGATTTTTTTAAGAATTTGATTTTCCCAAGCTCTGGTGAATTAAATAGTATGAATGATTTAGGTTTGATTATAAATTCTTCTGGGTCTGAACCTCTTGGGCTGGGATTTCTTCACATTCATTATAGACCCAGGTATAAGGGCTGAAAAATTGAGGGGCAAAGATTGAGAGGAACGTAAAAGTCTACAGGCCTTTAATTTTGTCTCTCTTCCAGGCTGCAAGAGAGATAAAGATGGTTATTACTGGATCACAGGTCGAATTGATGACATGCTGAATGTTTCTGGTAAGAGCCAAATTCTTGTGGAAGGATAAAAGTTGCTTGTACAATTCTCTTGTTGACCTAATAAGATTTTTAACATCTTTAGGCCTTGGTCTTGGTCTTCACCCCAAAGATGATGCATTTTTTTTTTCAAATAAGAAAGAAGAAATGTGTTTGGAACTATGCTTGGTCATTGCTGGAGAATACAATCCATGATAAAGGAGAAAAATATCCAGTATTCACCCTTTGTCCTACCAGAAAAACTAAATCAGGACATGAACAAATTTAAGTAATTTCATGTTGCTAGTTTTAATGGGACATCAGCCAGCCTTTAGAAAATTAAAATGGCAAGAAATAAATGCTTATGTCCTTAAAATTGTTTCTGTGCTTTTACCAAAGGAAAAGTGAACCAATAAAGAGCTTTTTTACCTACATGTCTACAGTACACAACTATACATTGGCTGTAGCATTATTTGTACATAATTTATATTTTTATATTTATATCCTAATATTATTTGAGATATTTTTTATTTCCTCTAAGAAGCTTAAAGGTTATCCTTTATTTGTACCTCACAAATACAAATATGAAGAAAGCTGGCATATAATATATTAAAATTATGATTATACAATTAATATTACATATTTAAAAATAAAATCCTAGCAAGCCATGCTGCGTATCAAGAAGCTATGGATTATCTTAATGGCAGACTATTAAACACTGTTGGGAGAAATGGAAGCCTTAAGTGCCTACTAATATTGCTAACTTTTATTGGGTACTGTACAACTATACATTCTCATTCTCTATAAAATTGGCTTTTCTAAACTCTTTTGTGTCAACATTTTGTAATCTCAAATTTTACTTATTTCCTAAGAATAAAGAAATGAAAGCAAAGGAATTAATAAAAAATGTGACCAGCTTTATGCTTTACATTCTGATCTAGAGCTTGATTCAATAATATATTGGTTTTATATAAAAAGAAAAGAATGGTGGGGCAAGACCAATTATAGAAAAACCTTGTTTCTTTCTTTCTTTCTTTCTTTCTTTCTTTCTTTCTTTCTTTCTTTCTTTCTTTCTTTCTTTCCTTTCTTTCTTTCTTTCTTTCCTCCCTCCCTTCCCTCTTTCTTTCTTTTTCTTTCTTTCTTTCTTTCTTTCTTTCTGTTTTTGCAGGGCATTTACTGAGCACAGCGGAGGTTGAATCGGCACTTGTGGAACATGCTTCTATCTCGGAGGCAGCCGTAGTTAGCCACCCACACCCTGTAAAGGGAGAATGCCTCTACTGTTTTGTGACTCTGAAGGATGGACATGATTTCACAAACAAACTGATTGATGAGCTGAAGAAACAAGGTAATTATATTGGCTGAAGTCAGAGAAGCACGCTGAAAGTTGTACATCAATCCAGATAGACTTATAAAAAAACTATTAGATTGTGGGAAATAGGGACACAAGGATCCTGAATATAGAATGTAGGAAGCAGGAATGAGCAATTTGTGGTCCTCCAGATCTTGCAGAAATTAATTTGCAGCAGCCCCAGTCAAAATGGGGTCGGTAATGGGGAAGGTTGGGATTTATATTCTATGGGAAGGCTATGGTATGCCCATGTCTGTATTCAAGTCTGTCTGAGTGTAATCTAGTTAGATTACTAGAGTTTCTTCTGGTTAAACATAATTGTCCCAAATCTAGCAATTCCAGATTTTTCAAGGCTGCAGCTTCCTAGCCAGCATGGCCAAATTTGGGGTTTTGCCAGAATTCTGGATCCCAGGCTTGAAAAAATCTATCAATTTATTAAAAGAATAAATTGAATATCACATGGGACCTTTGATATGTAAATTATGCAATCTCAGTCTGATATTTTATGGAATCAAATGTCTTCCCCATTAGTGGAGCTGATATAGCATCAACATGTATAGCAAAAGGGAAGTCCTGTAATGGACGTAGTGGTCTCTATCAGGGGTGGGTTCTAACTTACCTCGCTGCCGGTTCGCTTCCTCCCGCGCTGTGTGGCTGTGCCTTGTGGGCGTGCGCACGCTTTGCGCGTGCGCGCATGCACAGTGCAATTTTTTTAAAAAAAAAATAAAAAACAAAACAAAAACAAGATGGTGACGCATGTGCAGTGCCAGAAACTCGGCTTCTGAGCATGCGCAGAAGAAAATAAAAAATAAAAATTAAATAAAAATAAATAAATAAATAATTTTTTTTAGAAAAAGATGGCGGCGCCCACGGACCGGCACCGACCGAACCAGATCCGTGACGTCATCGTGACGTCACCAGTGGGTCGCTACCGGTTCAGGCGAACCGGTCCGAACCGGGAGGAACCCACCTGTGGTCTCTATCCCATGATTACCCATGAGCTTTGTTGTGGCTTTTCTGGGAAAAATCCATGTCTATCAGAATGCCTTGTTCCTCAGTCTGGCTGAAAGAGTACTTTTCAAATCAAAAGGACACCTTTTGGTTCTGTCAAAACCAAATTTAGTCCTTGCCTTTCAAGATATGCCCTTGCTGCCAGCTGGCATCCACTTTCAATACTTAAAAGAGCACACTGTACACCCATGAACATGGTGGGAATTCTGCAAAAATGTGTACATAGCGACTCTCCAACTGTCAGCAAGTAAAGAATGCATTGGCATACTTTGTGTTTATCCGGCCCAGGCCTTTTCCATAATTCTGCTATTTCTTAATAGGCAGAGAGAAAGAATTGCTAGCATTTCTTTTTCCTACAATAGTCTTTTGGGGATAAGTAACTACTGAGTAGTCCCTTTCCAGTTAAAAATAAATTCTGAAAAATCCTTGTGCCTTTTGAAAGCATTTTAATGGGGAAGATTTTCCTAGGAAATACATTTGCATTTGGATTTCTAAGATTTTTAATCTTGCATTTGTAACTGCAAGAGCTTGTGAGAGTGGGAGTATCCAAGGTCATTCTGTTAGTTCATATAGGAAGAGGCTTGGCCAGGGCTCCAGGGGAACTATTACCAGATGTAAACACCTCCACCTCCCAAATTCTACACAACACATAGGGATTCCATAGCATACATTATTATAGTTGTAATGGGAGCAAATATGTGTAACTCGGAGGTGGCACGTTGCCTTGCTTGAGTTTTTTGAACTTGGTTTTTGGGTTATAGACATGTAATTCTAATATTTAAGGGGCTGCCACAAAGAAGCCAGGCAAGATGCCACCTCTGAGTTACACATATTTGCTCCCATGACAACTATAATAACGTATGTTATGGAATCCCTATGTGTTGTATAGAAGAATATGTATCATCCTCTAGTGGCAGATTGCAATTCTGAGACTGAACATATCTAAATAGAGACAAGACCCCAATTATCAGCCATCTCATAGAAGAGGTCAAATGACTTTTCTGAACATGACTTTTTAAAAAATATACTCAGTTTTTTTGTTCATAGGAACTAAAACAGTCGTTTTCTTATTTGCAGTAAGAGAAAAGATTGGTCCTATTGCAACTCCAGATTATATCCAGAATGCTCCTGGCCTGCCCAAAACCCGCTCAGGTATATTTTGATTTTGATACCTGTTACCGTATGTTGCAGGCTCTTGCTAGCTAATAAATGCTATATTTGTTGTTGTGCTTCAGGAATCAGTGTGAGAATTTAAGTCTTTAGAAATTAATGGGCAACTAATCTGTAAATTTACAGCTTGTAAATTAGACAGTCATTTTATTTGCACACATACACACTTAACTGAACTAAAGGCACATGTACTACAAGCTATGTGTAGGTGTGTATATCCATTACAGGATGAACTTGCTTTGGCCAGAGTATATCTTTTTACAACAGTGATTATTCTTTTGGCAAAACATATTTGTACAACAACAAGGCCCAAAAAAATTCAAACATTGGTATCTCAGTTTAGAATCTCATTAAGATCCACGGTCCCTGGGTGTATCCATTATGTGTCAGATTTGATTTGTGAATGTATTTTAATTGTTTAGAATCACAGCTGCATAAATCTTACTGTTTTGCAAATCATTTGACTCCAGCTTCTTTGCATGACAGATTTAGAGGGCCACATAAATTATTATCTGTACAGGATTAATAATTAATCAATTCTCTCATTTCTCTCTCATAATCAAAGTCAACTTAAATACCGTACTTTCTTTGTAGGTAAAATTATGCGGCGGGTATTAAGGAAGATTGCAAAAAATGACCGGGAACTGGGCGATACCTCAACAGTGGCAGATCCAGCAGTTATAAACCATCTTTTCAGTAACAGGTGTGAGACAATAATGTAGCGGTGCTATCCTACTAAAACAGCAGAAATGCAAGAATTTGATGAGAATATGGCCCCTGAGAGACAATGACTTGAAATGGGAAATTGCTGTGTGCTGCTCTGAATATAAGATCCTGAAGAGAAGACAAACTAGTGCTCCAACATCCAGTCCTTTCGTGTTGTAAATCTAGCTTTGTGTCTCTAGCACTATGTGTGTTATTTTATAGTCCAATACTCCACATATGAAATTTCAGCTTCATTTACCCAATATTTCAATTATTTTTATTTTTACACTTAACATGCTATAATTGGTGGAGCTTAGAACATGCAGATACTGGTATGAAGAGGCTTTCCTCCTGAGCTATAGTTATGAGCCTTTAAAAGGCTTGAGAACTAATAGATTAAGCAGTAATCCTCATGTTGAGGCAGTATTACTGAAATACATATTTTAACAATTAAGCATTTGTTTTAACAAAAATTATCCTGAGTACCCCAGCTGCACAGCATAGGAAATGAGATATTTTAAAGAAAACTCTCAAATATGAAGCTGTATAAAATTATTTTTCCAGTGTTATCTCTGTTGAAATGTAGACTGGAAAGGATTATTATACTTGTTTGTTCCCCCAAAGGAATAACACTATCTACAGATTCTAATTTTCAATAATGCTTGTGTGCTTGAATGCACACATTTGAATTTTTGCAGTATATTGTTCCATGATGGATGCAACTTCAGCTGTCCTAGTCATTAAAGCTGTGCTGTATGCCTAGATATTCTGTAGAGGGAGGTGCTCTTTTTTTTTTTTTTTTTTGCTGGAAATATTTGGTGCAATATCAATGCCAGTTGAATCTGGGAAGATATATCTATTATTTTCATTAACAGATGAGCAGCAGATGCTATAAATATTAAAGGAAGTCATTGTGTGATCAGCTTGTGTTCCACAATCACGTAAAGGAAATGAATAAATATATTCAGAGATTCTGGACTGTTGGAATGTGTCTGGTTACACTGAGGAAATGTCTTCCAGATATATTTAAATTTACTCAAATGGATCGTGCTTTCTCCATGTGATCATTGTGTAGATCATGTGTATGACCAAAGTCAAGCTGCTGCTCTTATGAAACAAAACAAAATGGCCACCAAACAGCAGAGAGACATTTTCTTCAGTTAGATGACTTTACTCATAGTTAATTAATCTTGCTTCTTCTTGAAATTAGGGTGGTTCCCATTGAAAGAGCAAAGGCAAAATCAGATTTAGTTTTAGATCCGATATGGGTACTTAGGTGAGGAAAACACAAACCCTTTAATCCTTGCAGATTAATAAATGTATAAGATGGGAAAGGTTTGTTTCAAAATTGCCAAGGCATTACAGCACTTAGTGCTATTCACCTTGGAATGTCTTTGTATTAGAAACTGCTATTTACTATCTGAAACATTTTTTTTTTTTTGCCTGTGATAACCATGTTGTGGCATCCCTGAAGATGTCTGCATTATCCATAGAACAGCTTACAACTGTATGCCCCTCATACTGTGTATTTGACTACTGTGACCATTGCTTTATCTTTGCTCATGGGTATATTTCTCATTTTTTAATCTGCTGGTGGTAGTCTAAATGTACTTGTGTGTGATCTGCAACACTGATATGCATATAACTATGTTCTACAGCACCGATAGTAGGCCAGTGGCTTACTAAATGCTGTTGATACAAATTCCTCTTATTTTTGGACACAGAATGATATAAATATGGCTGGGAAATGGGAAAAAATGTTTTAATTGGAATAAATTAAAAAGATAAAACCTATAGCACAATAATAGTGGGTGTTTTATGTTCCTTGTTTTGAATGATAAACCAGGACTCTCGCCTGTTTTGCTTAACATTTCTGGCATTGTTTCTTCTGTCTGCATTTGTTTATAAATTAGTAAACCTAACAGTTAAAGGGTCTACTAAAGAGGCCCCAACATAACTGGTTCCGTAAAGCAAGACTTCTATTAAACTCTTTACAGATAGTCCTCAACGTACGACCACAATTGAGCCCAAAATTTTTGTTGCTAAGCGAGACAGTTAAGTGAGTTTTGCTCCATTTTATGCTCTTTCTTGCCACAGTTGTTAAGTGAATCACTGCAGTTGTTAATTTAGTAACAGGGTTATGTAAATCCTGCTTCCCCATTGATTTTTCAGAAGGTAGCAAAAGGTGATCACATGACCCCAAGATGCTGCAGCTGTCATAAATATGACTAAAATGCCAAGTGGCTGAATTTTGATCACATGACCATGGAGATTCTTGAATGGTTGTAACTGTGAAAAATGGTCATAAGCCTTTTTTTCAGTGCTGTTGTAACTTTGAACAATCACTAAACAAACTGTTGTAAGTTGAGGACTACCTGTTTTCAACTTGGGACTTGTTATTAGGGTTGTGCATTGCTTTGGATTCAGAGGCAAACAGGTGATTTGGAGCATGTACCAGCACCTGGCTGCATCTTCCTAAACCAAGGAAGGTGTGTTGCAGTTGCAGACATCAACCATGCAATCCCAAGAAGGGGTGGCTGCTTTAAAGAATTGCAAAGCTGTGTTGTGTAAATGTCCCTGTGCACCAGAGCATGTTTTTGCCTTTGAATCCAAAGCAATGTATATCCTTGTTGTGGTATCGATTATTACTTGGTTGCAGTAAATTTTTATCAACAAGGGTAAATAAAAGTACATAATAAAATGTGATCCATTGATTTCATTTGCTTCAAATCTAGTGAAAATGGTCTACTAGCTTGCAGTTGAATCTAAATTACATAATAAAGCTAAAGGAAAATGCAGACAACATTTCTTCTGCATTATGGAAGGGTTGTACTGGTGGATTATGAATTTATCTACTCAAAGCTTCAGATTTGAGGTCCGCTTATCCTTTTTCAAATTGTGGCTATATAAATCTAGAGTTTATACTTAGTAAGGGCATACATGGCTATATAGTCATACCAAATTGTTGTCCCTCATATATGCTGATGACAGTAACTGGACTCTGCTGGTTTGTTAAAATGTAGGATTTAACATCATAGCATATCAAATATCACACCATAAAATATTTCCAACTTTACAAATATAATAGTTTGCAACTGGTAAACCTGCCAGAATGTCATGAGCCCCCCCCCCAAAATAAAACCCCCACTGGTCCTATGCTAGAACCTTAGGAGGAAAAGCGGGGGTGGCAGACACATAATTGTTACCAATTATTTTTCAGAATATTTTCCAATCAATATCAAGTATATTATTTAGAAAATTATTCTACTGATTCTTAATACTTATGTCCTCATATAGCTCCATTAATTCTCTAAGCCTGTCCTCTAAAATGCATTGAGTAAGGCTGTAGTCAAGATATCCATGTGTAAAGTGAGATAGTGCTCTTGAACAAGAGAGACATAGAGATGTCATCTTTCTAAAGCAAAGTGATAAGGTGTGAAAGGCTGAAAAGATAGTATACCGTCAATGCTATTACAAGAAGAATATTCTGTTTTCTGCAACAAGACAAATTCCATTGTTTAACAACGTTTGGAGATTTAAGAATCTCAACTAAAAAAAACATATATTAACACATATATTCCTCACATCACTAGATCTGATTTCTAAACTTATTACACATTTGCTATCTTTTTCAGGAAGTATTGACACATTTTTTTTGTAACCTATCAGTTACTCAGACATGAGATAGTCAGAACTGATGAGTCTTTCACTACTATTTTTAGCTCAAATTAGTTCTAGCAAACCTGGCTGCTATAGACGTTTTGCATGTTAGAGTTGGTTTTGAAATAATTTCCTACTAAACACATCTTCCACCTTTTTCTTAGGTTTGTTGCTTTATAAAACACGGATGGGTACAGGGAATCACTGAAACTGAAATGATTTTATGCTTTTTATTATGTCCCTTTACCCAATGCTAGTGTTTGTGCATCTTTCAAAGGAGCTCATCAAAAGCACCATAAAAACCAACATAAATACACGATTCTTATTTGTTCTCAGGTCATTTTCAGGCAGAAACAGAGTGAAACAGGAAGTTTCCCAAAAGACACTAATTCTGGAAGAATTTCATTCCTTAATGCTACTTTGAGAAAAATAGAATTACATCTTGAATATGTAGAAAGTTATCAAGAATATTTTCTGCTATCAGAAATCCACATGCTCTTTTAGGAGATGCTTATCAGCCAGTTGACCATGATTGTTAAAAGCACATTAGGTCCTTGAGGTGCATCTTTGACAGGATATTGCAGAAAATTTCAATGTAGGTAATTTAGAATCCTCTATTTTCTGAGTAGGACTGCAAATTATTAAAGAGAATTGTTATAAGTTTGATTACAAAGTCTGCTATTTGGCAATCATGCCTTAAAAATGTGTCCTTTTTTTATATCACATAGGGAGTATCCAAGACAGCTACACCAGCTGCTACTCCACCATCTGCATGTTCCATAGCTTTTGTTCTCAAGAGATGACCCACATGCTTGTTCATCACAAACTTTTGACCATGTCTGCAAGGGGGAAAAAAAGTATATATAACATTGCTCAACCTTTTATCTGTAATCTTGTTAGAGTTCCATTAAGCAAAGCTGCTTGATTCTAAGCAGATCATTTGTGTATGTACACTTGCTCAACAATTCTGCAATGGCAAGTCAAAACACTTTACTGTTCTTATAATATCACTGAAAATATTTCAGTTGTAAGCAATGGAAGAATTTATTTAAAGTATATGGCTGTCCATATTATGGCACACAACTGTGGACAGCTAACAAATGATTAAAAACACAAAATCATTTTTGAAAAATCAAGAAAAAGCAGTTACCCACATCATCCTTTATGTCATTGATCTATGCAGCCTTTTTGCTCCAACTTTATTATCCCAACACCTGGGGGGAAAGCCAGTTCTGGAGTTTTAGAGCATGAGGCTGTTGTTGTAATCCATCAGAAATCTAAGAATCAGTATAGCTTAACAGTAATACTCAAGCACAAAGTATCCAGAACCGTGCTTGTTTTCTTTCTATTATACTTCTATTGGAAGTAGCAGGAAGAGTGTCAGGAGGTGGCAGATAGGATTACTTTCTTCTAAAATTGATTTATTTTATATTCCCGTTAAGTGGTTTCATTAAACATAGCAAGGTGGCATATTAAATTGACTAGTTGTGCTGAGGATTGGGCAGATATTACTATATGTACATGATAAATTGAATGCAACATCTAGTGACTTCTAGCACCTAGTTCATCTTTATAGTCAGTAAGTTGAATTGGATCACTAGTTTATTTAGCTTGGTGTTGTCTATTGTGAACAATTCTTGAGACTCTAGCATAATACTTTAAGCCACAGCTTCAGATGCCAAGAACTGAAACATATGACTATTTGCATACAAAGTATGCTCTACCACCAAATATTTTATTAAAATGCTAAATTAAATTTCAGTTCAATATATATATAGTTGGGTACTTGGCACATGATTCAGTGTCATACATTATCAATAAACAATCCACAATCTCTCTATGTAAGAACAATATAATGAACAAATAATTTAAAAAAAGAACAAAAACATAAGGACCGAAAGTACCAGGAAAAATTCAACTAACAGAATCATGCTACTCCTTGACCCATGACTGGGAAAAAGACAGATGTCTAATACCTTTCAAAGACAGGAAGTCTGGGCCAATGAACCTCAGGGGGCTGCTGATATGGTCTAAATAGGAACTGAGCACACCAACCCTGTAGGATCTTATAGCTGAGCAAAAATAATTCAAGATAACCTGGCCCATAGCTATGAAGGGTTTTACAGGTAAGAATCAGTACCTTCAATTGCAACTGGAAGCTCACTGCTAAACAGCAGTGATAATAATAAAGGGTAGCCCCTTGTAATGCACATGGTAGTAATCTCCCTGAGATGCCCAACGCACAAGTGGTCATAAGTAGGGCCTCTTGATCCAGAAGCAGATACAACTGGCACACAAGGTGGAACTGTGCGTAGGGCCTCTGAGTCACAGCTGCTCTTCAAGCGGGAGCTATATGTTAGAAGGACCCATATATCGTGCACTACTAGATCTACTTGAAGAGGTGTGATCCTGTCCCGGAAATCTCTGGATCCAGGGAGTACTACAGTCACTAGATCTTATGAGGGTAGAGTCTGTTTTCCCCCATCCAAGTCCCTATGGCTTTCACACAATAGTATCACAAGAAGGCTTGCAGTGGAGATATACCTGTATAACTGTCATCAACATCTGTGCTGATGTATGACCTCACCCATCAGTACAGAAACAGAAGTGGGAAGAGAACTGAGCCTTGAGATATTCCACAAAACAAGGGTCTTGGGCTAGAACTTTCTCTCCCTTCATTAACGCTAACTGAACTCCAGAGGAAGGAGTACCACCACCTCAATACCATGCCTCCCATTCCCAAATCCCTGAGGTGGTTCAGAAGGATATTTTATCAAATGCCACCAGATTAATAGAATGGATGCACCAATCTCATTCTGGTTTTCCCACAAGTCATCACCAAATGTGATCAATGTTGCCTTCATATCATGTTAAGATAGGAAACCCAACTGAAAGGGATCCAGATAATTATGCCTCAGCCAGAGCCCTTTGAAACTGTAGCCTGACCATGTTCTCAACAAGGAGACAGCCAGAGTTGAATCCAGCAATGAGACTTATGAGTAAGTGACAGACCTGACTCATTCTGAAGTGCAGGTAGGCCCATCTCCTCTCAAGGAAGAATTCTCCAATGCTTGGACCCAATCTCATGCTACCTCCTGGGAGGTCTTACATGAAACAGGAGGGGTATGGATCTAACATACAGGTGCATGCACTCACAACACCCAGGACCTGTCCATTTCTTCAGGGCCAACAGGAACAAACACTTCCCAGATAATCATTATTCCTTATGAACTTAATGTGCAGATTTTATCCAAAGTATTAGCAAAAAACTATATATTTTTTACAAATAGACAAATAGGAATGTAAAATTTTAATATCTCTAGGAATTATAGCCGGTTTCTCACCTGATATAGACTCCAAAGATTCCCAATTCAGACACACATTCTGATATTTTCAGTGGACAATGAGCCCTCAATAAGTAATTTAGTGTTGGGAGAGCCTTTATCTTATCCATGAGAATATAAGAAGTCCTCTCAGAACTGTCCTTAATTTTCTCCAGAACTTGCTTGAGCTCATCTCCATAGAGATTATTCCCTGGCAATGCAATAGAAGTTAATATTAGACAAAACAAAGGTGCTAATTTGTACGTTAGGTTCTTGTCCCATCCAGCAATATCAAATAATGAAGGACAAGTGGAAAGGATAAATAAAGAGAAACTGTTTCCTATAATTTGCAACATTTTACATGGGCAGATTTGCATTTCTCCCCAAAACTGTACAGCACAGCATGTGTATGTGTGATCTGATAAAGAACATTTTTTGTAGGATTTGTGGAAGATAACTTCATAGTGGAATGCCTCTTTATTGCTTAGTTAATGCTAGATTTGCTGCAGTTTAATAAATGATATTAAGTATTTTAGGCAGACTGCAGATAAGCAATGATTATGGAATAACTAAATTCTTCCAGCATTATAGCAGAATTATCTTTTACTTAAACTATCAGCAAGCAACATTCTCATTCTTTAGAAGTTTTTAGAGTCACCAAGTCACAGATAATTGTGACTGTTAAGTATTACAAAATATTAAAAATTGATAAATTACTCAAGATTTTCTACTTAATATTAGCCCTATTCAGGAGTTTAATTAACTGAAATTGTACAAATAAACTGTAACTTTAAAACAAACTATACAAATAAACTGTATTTAAGAGTTAACAGACAATGAAGCTGACATCCATAGCCCTGCTATTGGTTTGCTGAAAGAGATGTGCATATAATGAACTTTTCTGCATACAGAGGGGAATGCATGCAATCTCAAACTGTATTGGAGTTGTAAACTGCACAGACATTTCTACATATTTAGTTGTATATGTTAAGGCTCTCTTCTCTGCAGATATTTGCATTATATGCACATTGAGTACAGAACAGGTTCTATCATAAACATGGCATAAATGAAGTTCATAAGTTTATGTAACTTTTAAGCAGAATGCCTAAATAGCTCTACTGTTCTGGTATTGTAGAATTTATATGTCTGAAAGTGATTCTGTTTCAGACTTTTCTTATTAGCAATAAAGATATTACAGATTTTGAAAATTAATTATTAGATTCTGCAGCTGAAATTCTGATTCTGAACATATTTAAACCACTACTGTGTAACTCTTAACTTAGATATCTGAGGATTTAAGTGGCTAGGTGGTTTTAGAACCAAAACATTATGATTAAAAAATAAATTATTAGAACTTTCATTATACAAGCCCAGCAAATAATTACCTCCTCCTTCCCTTTGTGGTTTTAACACAAATCGATCTGGGTCAGCAATAGCAATGGCAACCATCTTATCACCCTCTTCATCCTTGAGGAAAAGAAGACTGTTGCAAAGTAGCCATAGCAAATGCTTAACTTTGGCTTTTAACAACAAAATTCTAGTACATATTAAACATACATAATAGCCCTAGACAAAAATTAAGATTCACAATTACCAAAATATTTTATTAATGGTATATACTTTATACAGTATGTATTATCGCTACCGTGCTCTCCAATTTTGTACTGCATTATAGCACTGCATATATTAAATGTCCATTTCCCACAACACATTGCTACTTACCATTTCCAAGGAGTAGAGACCTGTGAATGTTGCTCTCAATTGAGCCACTGCTTCTGGTTCATTTGGCAAGAATCTTTCCAGGACTCCTGGTCGGCTGAGCTCCTGCTGAACTTTTTTGGTTCCAACAAGCTGTGTAGCTATATCAGGACACTTAACTGCTCTGGACTTTTCCAGCAATAACCGTGCCTCCCAGTTCTTAAAACAAACAAGATATCTCATTGCAGATGCTTTTGTAACATATAGTATTTAAGACATTGTACAATTGTTGTATATCATTCAGCTGAGGAAACTTATATGTTCCTTCTCCCCCTTGCATCTGCATCTCCTGCAATTTATTTATTTATTATTTATTATTTGTATTTCTATGCCGCCCAACTCCCAAGGGACTCTGGGCGGCTTATTTATTTAGCAATAAACTTACTAAATAAAAACTTACTCCATGAAAACTGCAGGACAAAAGAAAAATTAGCACATCTCTTCAGAATCTTTTAGTATAAAAACTGATAAAATTATGTATATATCACTACTGTTTAATCAGGTGAAAAGAAACACAGATAACCCTCTGGGTACCTGAATATTAGCAAAAGATATACATAAAAATATCTTTGCAATAGTTGCAAATATCTGTAGCTTGGGTGTAGGATGAGGGTGGAGGTTCGTTCTCCAAGCTCGTGAGAACAAACCTTCACCCTCATAAAAATATCTCTTTATCCACTGAAATAGCCAGCCTGCATTTGACATGTCAGCCAAAAGTACCACTGCTATTAAACTTACAAATTCCCTCCCCCATTCTTCCAATTGAAATCACTTCAGAACTTTGTCATTGTTTTCTGAATAATTTAGAAAGGAAGTCCTATGAGCATCTTAGCAATGTTTTTTTGAAATGGCAATGAACTATTGAAATTAATTCAGAGAAAGACAGCCAACTATCATAGGAAGAACTGAATAATTTTCACTGAATTTATTTCACAGCTCATGGACCCAACTCTATTTAGAATAATTTCATTTAAAATGCATACAATACTTCTGCATTACTTCTATTTAATTATTATATGATTGAGATTGTTGTAGTTCATCCTGAAATATGTGATAATTGTCTAAATGGTCCTTAAAATAAATTATATACCTTATGCCTAGCTGCCAAAGTTCATTACAGTACTAACCTGTTCATTATAACTTCTTGGCATATAGCCTTCCCTGTAATATACCACTGCTACTTCCTCCCCATCTCTGAAACAGAGAGCAAATATGTAAGCACTTTTCTCCATTTTTAAGCCCTCCATTTCTCAAGCCTTCTCTCCCCCACCCCCTCTCACACACACACAAAAACTGTGCAATACGTTCCATTACTCCAAAGTAGATTTCTATTAATTTTGAATGCTTTGATTACATTTTCAAAAACATTACATTCAATAAACTGAAATATTGTAAGATCAGCATTATCGAACAGATCATTCTTTTATAGTTCTGCTGATAAATATAATAACTGATTTCCAACTTTTCAGTGAATTAAGGACACAACTAGATGTGTTAAGGACTGAAACTGCTTTAATAGTAACCAGGATGTCATTCACTTAAATCCTTGAATGAACTCTATTTCCATCAGTACTAATTTAGCCATTCATTAGCTACTTATTTAAAAATTAATTTCACATATACAAAATAATTTTTGATTTATATTCTGGTGGTCATGTGAACATTTCCAAATACCTGATACTATTTTTTTAACAAATGCAACACAAATATTTTGTAGTCCTCAAACACTACATATATATGAAAATTAAGCTCACATATGAGCTATCCATGCCCTAATAATCTAAAATTTTAGTTTAATCCTTGTTTAACAAAATCTTTTATTTAATCCTTTCTATTCTATGTTGCTGCAAGATTTGTAACTGGGAGAAAGAATTGTGAAATTACCATCTGTTCCTATGAGGGTTACCATTAAACATTTTATCTGGCTGATAGTTACTGCTCTGTGCCAATCACAAAAACTGCTTTCCATGTTGAGGGAAGATCTTTGGAAGGTGAGAGACACTGCAAAGAAACCTGGCCTTTTCATGGTATGAAAAATGTTAGTTAAAAACAGGCTAATAAGTTGTGGCAGAATTACTGCCTTGATTCAACAAAGCTTTTCTAAAATGACATTAGAGGCTGGATGTAGGCAAGATAATTTTCCACCTAAGATAATTAATATATTGTATTACCATTAGGGTTTAACAAAATTCAGCGGCAGACCTATGGACACTACTTACATATACAATTTCTTTTCACTGTCCAAAGATGCTTTTTCAAACACATCTTTAAAAGTTTTTCGGATCACCTTGATATTCCTTAGGGTGCAAGAAAGACAAGGAGAATTGGAATTTTAAATAGAAATCAAGTGCTTTCAAGTAAAAAAGGGTTTCCATGTTATGTGAAAAAGATAACATGTTTTCCTCACCTAAGTACCCATACCAAAAGACAAGATTGCTGATGAAGAATCAGAACAGCTTCTGTAAAGGTAAATCTGACCCCATTTATCTTTTAGAATTAATGGGACATAGGGGGAACATCCAAGAGAAGACATTTGTGTTATGAGGAGGGACAGAGTGCCTCCTCATAACACAAATCTATTATCTAATCTAATAATCTATTGATCATTAATATGCTTCATTTGATAACATATAAATATGCCTATTATTGGGTTAAGTTTCATTTGGCCTGCATTAATGAGATCACAATCTTTTTATTTTCTTGGAAAGATTTCACATAGGATCAGGACGAGCTTGGTTGGGAAAGTGATAGCCTGGCAACTCTAGCAATGTGGATTGACTCTGATATGTTGATCATAACATTAGTTGACAATGTTATCTTAAGATGTAGAACACCGATATGCTTTTCTCTTAAACTTCAGATGACTATTATTTTCTGTAGTAGGCATCCAGTGTAAATTGGACTAACATAAAACAATGTTTTGGTTAAGCCCTGAGCCACAGCTGCGGAGGAGGAAGTTACGTGGCCCTGTGGCAGCACTGGTGTCACAAGGGCTACGTTCAGCTACTATATTTGATTGTGGAGGTCCTGGTAGCTGAGAAGTATCATACAGTGTCATCTCCCTTTATTAATAAAATCTATATGCTATATGCATTAGCATCACAAAGCATACATTTTTTGTAGTTTTGAAACAGGCAAAAAAATTAAAAAGCTTTGCACAGAAAAAACAAATGGCATAGTTAGCAAAATTCAAGCTGGAAAATAAAACTGCTCTTTGCAATGAAGTGAGAATTTCCCAGGATAGAAAACAGTTAAAATTCTGGGACTCAAGGAAGAGATGAGGGAAGAAAGGAAGGAAGGATCAAGGAAGAAAAAATCAAGGAAGAAGATGAGAGCAAACCATGTTTGTATTTTTCACAAGAAAATGAATGTTCTTGGTCATAGGCCATACTTTTATTATTATTACTTTGGGCAGCAGAGAGCTGCTACGTATAAGACAGTGAAGTTGTTAAAATAAACGTGCCTGAGAGTTTGGAAGAGATGGATATTGGTTGTTGCCCTTTTTATTTATTTTTTTAAAGTTTGTTACTTAGTGGCTTATTTCCCTCATTTCATAGCATAATTCCTGGAGCTACCAAAAAAAAAAAAAAAGGTTTAGAAGTTGCATGAAGCTATGAGTCTCTCAGCCTTGTTTTAATAGTTTTAAAATTTGAACATTTATCTTCAAAATATATTTTAAGGAACCAAATATTAATGATGTAAGCTCTCACGGAATGAATTTAATAGCAGAGATATATACAAGTATTCAGATTTGAAATATACCATTTCAATTGCAAAAAGCATTCCCATCTTAAATGTAAAACAGCTGTTTCAAGTACAAAAGCAGGACTGTTTGGGGAATTTAAAAAAGTGTTTCTAGATCAGAAAAAAGGAATTCTGTTTCAAACTCAAAACACTTATTTCAAATTTGAAACATTCAGCTTGATATTTTGCCCAGCACTACTGAATAGCATGCTGATCCTAATTATATGAGACTGTTACCTTATCCATAGTTCATTTTCTATACAACGTTGGTCAAAAATATTTCTATGAGCCTCTTCAACCAGAAACATCACCACTGCTCTGAAATAAAAATACATTATGTAGTAATTGCATTAATTAAAGTATTATAATTTTGAAATACAAATATGTTTGATATAGGCTCAAGATGCATTTCCCCCCCTTCTCTTCTTTCTTTCCACAGTTCTTTACTATAACCATTTTCCTATATCTTCTACCAGATATTACTGGCAAACATTTATTACTTATTCTTCATACTCAACTAAACTTTTTATTTCTAAATTTATACCCTATTGTTTAATAGTAAATTGCTTTTCCAGGCAGAAAAGCTATTTATACTATTGTATTTTTATTATTCAACTAATATTAAAAATACAATAGCATAAATAACATGATAATTGAAGATCTAACGGCAGAGGTAAATTTCCAGGATAGTAAATAGAAATGGCTGTCAATTATAGATTGTTGATTGTAGATTAAATGGACCTACAATATGTAAGGTCTGCTGTTTTTGGCTGGCAGAGTGCTTCAGGAGGCCAGGGAGGCAGAAAATGGGCCACGCAGGGGCTGCATGCCCCCCCCCCCGCGTGGGCCATTTTGGCTGGCAGAGTCACCGCAGGCTGGTCCTTTGATATTTCCAGGCCGGCCCCATGGGCCAGATTTAAGCACCCCGTGGGCTGCATCCGGCCCGCGGGCCTTGAGTTTGACACCCCTGCTCTAGGCTGTTTGGGATGGTCTCCTATTTGTCTCTTTGCTTACAATATGGTTGTCCATCCTTTACATACAATAAATACTGCATGGCCTCACTCCACTTCCTGCTTATTTCCACTGATTTTTTTGAAGCTCCAGTCATAGTCTTCTGTTACTGTTCTACTAATATTCTACTTGCTGTCTTTTCTTATTGCCTTCAATCATGGTTTCAAAGATCACTACTACTACTATTCATGGATTATGGAAATGCATCCTAAACGGGGCTGCCGTTGAAGACCACGTGGAGGCTGCAGCTGGTCCAAAATATGGCAAAGTCGACAGTAATTAGTATGCTACGATACGCCCAAAGCAGTTGACATTTATTGCTTTGCAAACTGCACTGGTTACTAGATGGCTTCCAGGGGCTTCCAGGTACAATTCAAGATTGCATGCCATAGGGCCAGGTTATTTGAGGAGTTGCCAATTCCTTCAATTCTTCCTGCCCATCTGGTGAGATTAGGCAGAATGGGTGTGCTTTATGTCCCTTCAATTAAACCTAGGAAGCATGCCTTCTCTGTCACAGAGCATCACTTATTCATAAAAATAAAATGCACAGGTATGCAGATATTTTACAGGCCGCTTATCTTACCTATCTGAGCCGTAAAGTTCCCAAGCTCTTGCAATGCCCATAGCAATTCCTTTCGATGGATTATTGGAAAGCAATTTTGAGGCTTCCTTTGACTTCCCCAAAACATTCAGCACATGCCTATCATTGGGATACATAGATACAGAAGTCATAAAAGATTGAGAATACACAACTGCTAGGACAGGGGTCGGCAACCCGTGGCTCTGGAGCCGCAAGTGGCTCTTTGGGCCCTCTGCTGTGGCTCCCTGTCTCCCTGGATGGCCCCGCCCCGCCCCGCCCCTCGCCCTCCCCTCCCTCACCTGGCCTGAGAAGGTAAGGGCGATGGCAGGAATGGAGAAGAGCCCGGGACTGATTCTCCGGCGCTGGTTGAGGAACGATCACCACCCCCGGCGGCTTCCCTTCGGGTGACCCTCCTTCCCCTCTCTCAACTCCCTGATTGGCTTGGAGGGGCCAGGAGGGTGCGCACGCGCAGGGAGACCCTCCTCAAGCAAGTGCCAAAGCGCAGCAAAGACGTGCGCGGAGGGTGGGCGGCCGCTCGCTTAAGGAAGGTCTTTGGACATGGATTCTCTCCTGCCCTAAGGATCTGGTCATCGCCTTGCCGTGTCCACCACCCCCCACAGCTCTTCGGCCGAGCAGGGAGGGCGTAAGCTCCAGCCCGAAGCGATAGGAAGCGAAGGCTGCCTTACGCACAAATGTGGCGCAAAAGCAGGTACAGGGCCGCTTTGCTCCTGCACTAAGGCTCCGGCGACCCTCCTCCCCCTCCCCCTCCTTCTCTCATGCGGGGGGGGCACGGCAAGGCGATGACGGAGCTTTAGGGAAGGAGAGAAGCCGCGTCCAAAGACCTTCCTTAAGCGAGCGGCCGGCTGCCCTCCGCACGTGCCTTAGCTGCGCTTTGGCGCTCGCTTGAGGAGGGTCTTCCCATGCGTGTGCACCCTCCTGGCCCCACCACAGCCAGCCAGGGAGTCAGGAGAGAGGGAGGAGGGTCGCCCGAAGGGAAGCCTCCGCTGGGGGTGGCGATCATTCCTCAGCAGAGAGAGAGAGAAGGGGAGAGAGAGGGAGAAAGAGAGAGATGAGAGAGGGAGGGAGGGAGGAAGAGAGCAATGAGAGAGGGAGGGAGAAAGAGAGAGATGGGAGAGGGAGAGAGAAAGAGAGATGACGGGGGGAGGAAGGGAGAGATAGACATGGGGAGAGGGAGAGGGAGGGAGAGAGATGGGAGAGGGAGAAAGAGAGAGGAGAGAGAGAGAAAGAGAGGGAAAAGAGAGAGAGAGAGATACCTGTTTCCCATAGAAAAGAAAACACAGAGCCATAAAACCTGGGTAGGCGTGGCTGGGGGGTCATGTGGCTCGGTGGGAGTGAGTGACATTGAGTTGGCCACGCCCACCCAGGTTTTGTGGCTCCCAGTGTCTTGTTTTCTCTGGGAAACGGGTCCAAATGGCTCTTTGAGTATTTAAGGTTGCCGACCCCTGTGCTAGGACAAAGCTATTAGAGAGATAAAAGACCTAAACATTTCTGACACACATACTCTAAAAATCCTTCATGAGTAATGCACATATATACAAAACATTTTCACTTGCAAAATTAAAGCAAGCATGGAAAGATTATCACTGCCATATATTTTGTGGTCAAAGCATCAATTTATTCAAGGGTGCCATTAATAAATGTCATTATAAAATACATTCTGAACTTGGCAACAGGTTTTATCAAGGAGAAAACCACAACCCATCAAAATGGCAGGGCAAGCTACAGTATATAAACAGAAAACAAACTCCTCACTCACTCAAACTGTTACCTAGTAGGACAATGAAACATTTGCAAGCGCAAAACCAACTTCAGAGAGCACTAAGGACTCAATAGTTCAAGAGCTACTTATACTCCATTGTATCGAAACTGTCTTTTATAACTGCACCTTACAAACACAGCAACAATAATTCAAGGCAAAATTCAGATGAAGAATTTTGAAGAAACTCAGCTTTCTTTTTTATTTTTAATAAAAACAAGTAAGCATAGAGAATAGAGAAAGGACTTCTGCCATGGTGCTTAATATATTGGATGAGCAATGAGCTCACAAGTAGGTTGTTGCATAGATGAGAAGGTGGCAGCTTTGGATTCAAGTTTTTATTTATTTATTAAATTTATATACCACCCATTTCTCTGTCAAGTGATTCTGGGTAGCTCAGAATATCAAAAAGCAAGTACAAAACATTAAAACATTAAACATTTAAATACACAGATTAACTAAAAAACAAAATTCAATGGGCTGGGGGGTGGGATCCTCGTCCACTAACCACCTCCAACATGGAACACTCCCTTCAGAGCCCCAGTCCAAATGGCAGAGCTAGGTTTTGAGCAGGGGTGAAATGCTCCCGGTTCGCTCTTACCTGTCGGTCGCCGTAGAGCCGGTCGCCAAGGTAGCGCAAGGCGCCGCCCACCCACCCGGACGCCGCCATTTGGGTTCTTTTACCCTCTGCGAATGCACAGAATGCTTTGTGCATGCGCAGAGGGTAATAGAACCCAAATGGCGGCGTCCAGGCGGCGCCTCGCGCTACCTTGGCAACCGGCTCTACGGCGACCGACAGGTAAGAGTGAACCGGGAGCATTTCACCCCTGGTTTTGAGGCTCTTTCAAGGACAAGAAGATGGGAGTGGATCTCATCTTGAGGGGCATGATGATTCAGAGGGTGGATATAGGCAGCTTACATTCTCAGATGGACGTTGACTAAGGCATTTCAACTATCCTTTTCCCATGCACTTCTGCTCTATCTGAGCCAGCCAAAATCTTAGTGATACATGATATTTTTAACTAGCCTTAAAATAAGAATTGAACACTTGCTGGATGAAATCACAAAAGGTGAAGGGCAAATCTTCAGCATTTTACATAGCTTTAAGCCATCCCTATTACAGAATAGAAACAGCCCTGAATAAATACTCACAAGCAAGCAAAGCAAAGCAGAATTCCAGTCAACTTTGCTCTGCTAAAATCATACACAGTGAAAGAACGCAAGTTTGCATGGCAACCTTACCGGTGTACTGTAGTGGTTCGAGATGTGAGGCCTCCAAAGCTTGCAGCTATGGTATTTATCTCTACTTGTTTTAGAGCTGGAGAACCATCTGCGCCATAGTCAAACATGTAATCAGAGCGATTGATTCCTAAAACCAATGACTAAGTAAGACAGAAACAGAAGTAAGACAGAAACTTCTCACTATAGCAGAAGCTATAGTGGCAAGTATTCCAAGTATTCCAAAAGGACATTTACTCTGCATTATTATTCATCGAACATCAATTTGTTCATCAGTTTATTGACTGCACTGAGCACTTAACCATAATATAATCCACATGACAGCAGTTCTGGTATTAGGTTCATGTTTCCATAGGGACTGATTGGCAAGGGAAGTTTCCCCCCCCCCCAAAAAAAAGTTTTTATTTTTATTTCCATATAGACATTTCACATATTTATCAGCTCATTTATCCTTTCATTCTTTTATACACTAATTACATATTTTATACATACTTCTTATATTTATCTTATTGCTTTATTTAATTCAGGGTTGCTTTTTTCCCCATCCCCTTTTCTCATCTTACAGCCCCTCCTTCCATTTCTTCCCTCCTTCTCCTCCTGAACTACTTCCCTTCCCTCTCTCCTCTCCTCTCCTCTACTTCCCCTCCTACCCTCTCTCCTCATTCTCCACCCCTCTCTTCGGCAAGGGAAGTTTTAAAGGAGAACTTTTCTATTGGTATTAGGATGAAGGTTTAGGGTTAGGTGTCCATGGGATTGGCTGATATAAATGGTTACACTGCTTTGTACAGCACAATTCAATAATCCATATGGGAGTTGACTAGTGCACGAGCAACTCTGAGACTCTCCAAATTTTAGATCACTTTGCCACTGCTTTGATAGGAAAACCAGATCGGGTGTGTGACCACTGTCTTGTGTCAGGTTCTGGATCACCTAGGATAATCCAAGCCTGGCATGGATGCCAGGAACTTCTGAGTCACATCAGACCCCGTCCCAAGAAATGCAGATTGAAATCACCAGGATAATAAGCCATTTATCATTTGCTGTAGTCTTAGATTAGTCTCTGATTCAGCATGTATGTTAGTTAGTTTTATTGTAAGTATTTAGGGTAAATGGTAGTCTTAGAATTATATAGGATAACCTGTTTCAATAACTTAGTGGTTCAGATGATCCTCAGTTAACAACCACTTGTTCAGTGACCAAACTTATGACAGTGCTGAATGAATGTTACTTATGATTGGTCCTTGAAAGTTCTAGCCATTGCAGCATTCCCGTGGTCACTTGACTGCATTTTGGAACCTTCCCTGCTGGCTTGTCACAAGCAAAGTCATTGGGGAAGTCGGTAGGAAATCAGAAGTTGCAATCTTATACGGTTCTCATTTAATTGTCTGTGATTCACTTAATGCTAATTGGGAACAGTCAGAACTGCAATCACTACGTGGCATAGTCATGTAAGGTCATGCTTTATGGCTGCATAACTTTGCAGCAGGAATTATTATTGTTAAGCGAGGACTACCTGCCCTCTGTTAGGATAGCGGTTGCCTGACAAGATAACGTTTAGGGTACTTTCCCCTAGAATTAGGGTTAGGCTTCTTTTTTGCTTTACACTTACATTTAATGTGAAGGTTACTTTTTGAGTGAATGTTTACCATTAGTAGAAGCATTACAGTTATGTTTTAGGAACTGCTTACTAGTAAAATTTTTAGGTTAAAATTCTGTATTGGCAGGGGTATGAGAAAATAGGGTCACAGTTAGGGTTTTTTGACAACTTGGTTTCATTTTCATGTGAGGATAAGCTTTAGGTTGATTTACTGAACTCGTGTCAGAACTCTGAGGCATTTCCAGGTGGAAAGGATTAGCCAGTGACATTACTGTTGCCTGGGCAGTGCCCAGTTGAGGGCTCCTTTCATGTCCCCAGCAGGAGTTGGCATGAAGGAAGGGGGTTTGCTAACCTCCAACCCAAAATCCTAACCACGCGAGCCACCGTGCTCCAGGCTGATTTATGCAAAATGGTAATGTTAGGTTTATGTTACCTGAGGACTACCCGTCAAGGTACTTGGTAGGGCAAAAAAAAAAAAAAAAAAAAAAAATGCCAGTAGGGCAGTAACCTAAGGTTAGGTTTCCTTGAGGTCCAAGATTGTATTTAATAAGTGCCTAGAACATTCATTTATTCCTCATATTTATGTAGCTGCTCATTTCACAATAAACTGTGGGTGGCATTGGGGTAAGTCTTCATTATTATTGATATTTTTAAGTTTAATGCTATAAGGATGACATATTTGAAATAAATCAGCAGCTTTAGCAGCTTTTATGAAATACCTGAGCAATTCCTTCATCCAAAACCTGCTTGTAAATTTTAAACAGTTGAGCTGTAAAGTCATCCACTTTAAGGATACTAGGAAGAAGTAGAAAACAGAGATCATATGTAGAATTCAGACTTACTGTAAAAATACAAGAACCACTTTAAAAAAGACACAAAGTAACATTGAAACTTTCAGTTCCCTAGAATTCTTCACAAGTTAAGGAATTATAAAAATACAAGGGACAGAGAAATCCAAATATTAGACCAAATATTTTAGAGTGATGTTTATTTCTCCATACCTTTTTCTAATATATTTGTGGAGCAAAGTTGCTCATTATATAAAATACCTTAGCAGGAAAAGATCTTGAATGAGCTTACATTTTTAAAGAATTTATTCCATATTAGGAAAATAATATTTATTACTAGGAAGATTTTTTTTCCATCAGTTTTTCCTCAGTTTACTGCATAATACGGCTGTTATTTATCTTAAAAATCCAGTTCTTCATATTTCTGATGCTATTTGGACCTCCAGCAATAATTTATGTGCAAAAAAAAAAAATCCCCTCAAAATGTATACATGAATTTTCAGCAAACACATAATGCCTGGGAATTCACATTATGTACCGGTATTTCCAACTGTCATGTAACCACAAGAATCACAAGACCATTCAGATGACAAAGTATAGCAATCTTGGAATCTATAATATATACAGTGCTTAAACATAACAGAACATGAATGGGATGCTGGTTGACATTATTTACTTAGAAATACATTAATAACATGTTTCCTTAGTTTTCCAGTCATTTGCAAACGATTAGACAAATATCACTGGAATAAAATAGGCAGAGTAGTCTGATGTGAACAATGAGGAAGAATGTAGGTATGAATGTTCCTTCCACATTCCACTAAATCAATTTTAATATAAGTTGTCCTCACTTAATGACCATAATTAATTGGGACCGACAACTGAGTTGCTAAGCAACATAGTCATTAAGTGAAACATCACGTGACTGTGCCTGACTTAGATCAGTTCCACTGGAGTTGTTAAGCTGCAATCATTAAAAATGGTATCATGTGATCATGACTTGCAACTTACTGCTAGCTTCTCCACTGATTTTGCTTGTCAGAAGTTGGCTGTGAAGCTTGCAAATGGTAAACATGTGCCGGTTTAAAAGCACCTGAATCACAATCACATGACCACGGGGCGCTGCAACAGTTGTAAGTTCAAGGACCATATGTAAAGCTACTTTTTCAGCACTCGTAAATTTGAAAAGTCACTATACAGGGAAGTTGTTAACTGAGGATTACCCATCCAGCAACTATGAAAATTGCAACTGAAATACTTTTTTTTCTTAATATGCAATAGGCAGACATACCTGGCAAGGGTGCACTCTAGGAATTCTGTATCCTGGCTAACTTTATCCACTAGTAGGTTAAAATCTTGTTGAATGGAATAGGCTTGTTCAAGCAGACTTTTTGGTACTGGAGATGGGAACAGTGTAAAAGGTGCAAAATTCACAACCTGTTAAAACAAGGAAAAGCAATGGATATGCTGCCTTTGAACCCTTTGAACAAGTAATGAAATGAAGCTCTTTCAAATCTTGAAAGCATACTGGAAATATGTAGGGGAGGCAACTTAACAGCATTACAGCAGAATTATATTGACAGCATTATGTACTTTCAGAAGCTGAGCTTTAATGGAAACAAGTGTTCCATAAATAATGTAGCTACAAAGGAAAGGCAAATGGGAGCAAATAAAAGAAACAAAGCTTTCCATGTATGTTGTGTCACTTTGGCCTGCTTGCTCGCATTGGGTCACTACATGCTGCCAGATTCGTTAATGGTACCATACATGAAAAAAATTATCACATGGAGACAAATTACTGAGAACTTTGCTTTACATGCAGATAATTGTCAGCTATCTTCACTGACCAGTATATGACTGAATTTATCTACCCATTAAGGTTTGAAAGTATATAAAATGATAGTGGAAAATGAGCAGTACATATAACAAATATAAAATAGATATGTTTTCTATTGAACAAACATGTAAAAATCAATCCAGGAATAAAGGACATATAATTAATAAAGTTGTAGGGGGTATATAGTTAAATAACTGCTGAGTAATACTACAAAAAGGCTAAGACGCTGAGCTTGTCGATCAGAAAGGTCGGCAGTTTGGCGGTTCGAATCCCTAGCAATGCGTAATGGAGTGAGCTCCCGTTACTTGCCCCAGCTTCTGCCAACCTAGCAGTTTGAAAGCATGTAAAAATGCAGGTAGAAAAATAAGGACCACCTTGGTGGGAAGGTAACAGCGTTCCGTGCGCCTTCGGCGTTTAGTCATGCCGGCCACATGACCACGGAATCGTCATCAGACAGCGCTGGCTCTTCAGCTTAGAAACAGAGATGAGCACTGCCCCCTAGAGTCGGGAACGACTAGCACGCATGTGTGAGGGGAACCTTTACCTTTAATACTACAATATTGCTATACAATAACATAAGTACTTGTTTTAAGATCTGTCAAGTAGGTATATGGTGCTACAAAGATTTTGCAACATGAATTCTAGTTTTGAACTTACATCAGAAGCATTGGGGTCATCTTTAGTCCTCATTAGAACACCTTCAAGTAGTGCTACGTCTATTGCAATGGGAGCCACATATTGAATGAGCTGCACATTTTGCAAAATATCTTTCCAAAGCGTAATCATTGCAAAGACTGAAAAAGATACAATAAAATTCTAAAAATATTATTTTACACACACACACACACACACACACACACACACACACACACACACACACACACACACCACTACCACCAAGATGATGTGCAGAAGAAAAATAAGATTCAATATCCATTAAAAATACCATACTGCAATAAATTAAAAAATCCAGGGTGAAATAATGTAATATTAAATTGTGTAACACATTTTAAAAGTTCAGAAGCTCAATATTTAACAATCCAAATAGTTAGCAAAAGGCAGATTGGAACATAATCAAATTTTAGAGATTGGTTTAAAATTTGCACAATGTGTTGAAATGAATTTCTATAAGTTTGAGCCACCACCAAGAAGTTGATCTTATTCATAGATATCATTATGTAACTTAGTCCTAAAAACACACCATCTATCTAATATATACCTGGGAATACATCCCACAAAAATATAGTGGTACTTTATACAGTAGAATCTAAAGTCTTTTAGTGAACTTCACACTTGACCAATGACATGAGAGTACATATCTAACTTAGATCCAAGATATAAGTTCACAAAGAGTTAAGAGGTTGATCTTTAAATCTGATTATTTTTACTGAAGTAAATATAAAATCAAATGAATTACAAAATTCATGGGTAGCATAGATAGCAATTTTCCTTCCAATTACACACAGGCACATTACACGCACAGGGGAAACATTGTTTTACAGAAATATACTGAATGGTTCCTAAATACATAGTTACGAAGCACCTCAAAATGAAATAGTATTGTAGATAAAATCAGTTTTTCATGACCACTAGACAACAGAATGAGTGGAATACACTATTGAAGTATCATTATATTCTGTCCATCCCCAGAACTTTCCTCTTTGTTAGTATAGATTTCACATAGTCATCAATTTATGCTGCCTTTTGTAACAATGTCTGTGTCTATGTAACCTGCGTCTGAGCTCCAACAATACATTTTTTTCATGTATCTCTATTTGTGAGATACAGAAATATCCTATTAACAATCATGCTAGAAAAAATGCACTAACTGAATATCTTTTTTATTAGAGGAATTCCCCGATTTCTGATTATTTTTAATGTAATAACGAAGTTCATCTGGCAGTTATACCTCTGGGCAAAGCAGTAATCTATTAACAATAATTATGATGCATATGTCCATGAGCCAAGAAGTACAATAATGAATCCCTATAGATATGGATCTTGACAACTTATGTCAGAACAGCAATTACAATCTTTTAAACATTATACAGAAACCCAGGCTAATGGAAGTAGTTTGTTCAAAGGAAACTTTATGCTAAATAATGTAACCAAACTCGGTAATATTAATAATGAGTTACTTTAGAAAGAATTTAAATTATTTACTTGAACAAGTATAAACAACTTTATCAGGTTCAGTAAAGTACCTATTGTAACTTGCAACCTTATGCCTTATTGGAAGAAATCTGGATAGCTACACACATTGCAATAATTCATTTTCATTCTGTTACAAAGGAAGTGTGAAAAAAATACAAGACCAGTTCCATTTATTAACATAATATTAAATATCTATGACTGAAACCATGGAAGAAAAAATTCAATTGTTTCTGAAACACACTAGTATTGTTTTAACACCAATTAAAATAAATGAAAGCAAAGGAGGGGGAAAAATCTCAACTGTCGCTAAGCAAATGCTGAATCATCTATGGCCTGTCTCTAGTTAATAAATGTTTTTAATCACTCTTTTCCCCCTCACTTTCTGTAAACGACAGCATCTTTTAGAACAGATCTCCTCCATTCTCAGTCCGGAACCTGTGGACGTGAAGTGCCTTCTTTCCCATCATAAAATGAATTGACAGTTCCGTTATAGTAGTTTTTAAAGAATCTAAAGCCATGTTTGCCTCTCAGGATTGACCTCTGCACCCCAGATACTGGCTAGCTTTGGTCCCGGTCCACTTCTGCTTCCCGAAGCCCCCTTGGCAGCGGCTTAACTCTTCAGACACCCACCCACCCCGATTCATTCTTAGAAAGGACAAACGCGGCTCTGCGTCCTTCTGCCCTCAATAGTCCCGCACCCCGCGTTTTGTCACCTGAGAAAGGCTGTGGGTTAATAGGCACCACTGGGTCCTCCCATTTCTCCCTTCTAGTGGGTGAGGCAAGGCGCCGGCCGCTACATCCTCGCCTCAGAGAACTGATACTCACTAACACACCGCGCCCTTTCCGCGGATTTAAATTTCTATGCAACCATTGAAAAACAGAAGACATATATCCCGCCGCCCAGGCGCCCAGCCGGTACCTGAGACCACTCTGACGGGAATCCACAACTATGTCCGCTCAGATAGCCCCTCGCAGATTGGCTACTCTTTCAGCCTATCCACGAACACCAGTGCTCTTTGCACTGATTGACAGCAGTGTAATCATATCGGAAAAGTACGCACAAAAAAAGGCGAATGCCGAGGAGAAAGGCGGAGCCTCTGCAAATACGGAGGCGGGTCCCGGCGCCTTGCTCTCCTGCTCTTTACCTGGTGCATGTTTCTCCAGTAGAGGGTTTTTTCCACGTTTGCGGGGGCGGGTGCCATATTTGAATGTTGAATGTGTATGGTGGCCAGTCCGGAGCAAGGGAGGGAAGGAGGGACTGGAATCTGGGGCTGAAGTCAAGATAACGGGATGGGGAAAATGGTATCACAGGCCATTTTTACAACCAGGAAGCTGTCTATGGAAGCTGCTGCCTTCCTTGCAAGGACGGCTGTATGTCGGGAGAGGTGACCTCACCATGTAGGGGTCCGGTCACAGAGGGGTGCAGAGGTCACGCGTCAGACTTGTGAGCGTCTTTGACATCACGTCTGCTGCCTTGGGGTGAAAAAAACAACAACAACCCTGCATGGATGAACTGCTGTAAGACCTGCGAAGGGGACGCCCTGCGGGTGAGAGGAGAAGCGTCCGTCGTGGAACGAGATGGCCGCTGAGGAAAGGAGGGAGGGCGAACAGGAGTAAACCTTCCAAGGGGGCGTTCATGGGTCCTCCAAACGGTTGAGGTGAAGTTCAAAAATCGGAACGAGAGCCGCTTTTCTGGAACAGTATATATATATATATATATATGCCCTCAGGCTATTTCTTTTTTACTGTCCAAGGAAGCATTCATTTCTATAACCCTCTTATTTATCCATATCACAAATGTACCTATGTGTGAAAATAGCTCTCACTTAGAAGGTCCTTGTTTCTCCTCTCCCCCCCCCTTCTTCTTGTCCTCTTTTTTAATACTGTTTCAGACACTTTCAAAAACAAACAATTTATTTTATTTATTTTTATTTATTTATTTGTTTGTCAAACATGTACAAGATAGCAGGTATAGGTATAAACATAAACATAATCAAAGTGAATACAGATAGATGAGGACAATAGGACAGTAGGATTCCATAGTTTCCCACCTGTTGGGTTTCCCTGGCAGCGTCTTATCCAGGTAGGAGTAGGCATGACCCTACCTAGCTAAGAGAAGCTCAGCCTGATATTGATACCTACTTCTGGTTTCTTCAGTGTAAAATTTGAATTATACAGTCTATGGGGCAAGAACGTTTTGTAAGCAGAAAGGCATCGTGCAAAGAGTTGCTAACTTACAATTGGTAGTAATAACGGAATTGAGAGACTCAATTCTCTCAATTTTTATTGAACCATGGCACAGCAGCATCTTTTTTTCTCCTGTTACCTATATATCCTCATAACAGTGGCCTTGTCTTATGACTAGCCAATCAACAAGGCAGTCTTAAATTATTTTTAATTCACCCGAATTAAACTCTATAGACAGTAATATGAATTACAGTTCCTTTGTCATCCTTTATTTGTAGAAGAGAATACTATATAATTTCAGACTATATAAGCAGGATACGGATCAATAATAGCACATTTCATGTTTGTGCTTCTGTCAGTTGAAGAATGAGTCATTAATGCAATTTAACAAGGTAGGGCATTCATTTAATGTAATTAACAAGCAAAGCTTGTGGAGCGTGTTAAGATCAGTGCAATCTTATCATTTTTAAAAAACCTTTTGCTTATTTTCCAATAGGCATGCAAAGAAGTAGATTCCTCAAAAATTGAGAATAACCTGGCCCATTAGCAGATAGCAGTATTTCAAATGCAGTTTGTTTTGGGCTTTAATGTTCAAATTGATGTAGTAAATGCTATCAAAAAGTAATAACTTTTGTTAGATCACTTTAGGTTGATGAAATCTTGCATACTAGTTTATTGATTTAAATTGGTCCAATAAAATATATTTTGCCTACTTATTTTAAATATTTAATTATTTAAATAATTTAGTTAATAGTGTGATCCTATACATATCTATTCAAAAGTAAACATTATTTCTTCTATGAGCTTTAGTCCCAGGGAAGTGTATATATAATTACAACATAATTTTAGGTTCACCAATACCAGTGTAGTTATTAAGTAAACACTCCAAAACATGCCAGGTTCCAAGAGAGAAATGATTAAGAAAGAAATAGCAACCCACTCCAGTATTCTGCCAAGAAAACCAAAAAGATACTCTCAGCCAGGATAAAGTTGACATACTGAAATTCAACACTCCTCACCCCCAGTTTGGAAGATATCCAAAAAGCTATTGGGGGAGAAGACAGAGCAAGTATGAAAAGCACTAGTGCTTTTAATGTGGCAGGATTAAAGCTGAAAGAACATCCAGCCGCTGTTGTAGCCAGAGACAAAAGGGGACTTAAATACATTACTGCTAATATATATGTATACCATTGGTATGTGGAATGTCAAATCCAGGAAATAAGACAAACTTGGTGTGATCAAAGCAGAAATGTCAATAGGAACATTAACATTCTGGGTATCAGCAACTAGAATGGAATGGAATGGATCATGTCACATCAGAGACGCATCAGTTTTTCTGCAGACCAAGGAAATAGAGTATCCATTATTACTAACAAAAGGATGCCAATGTGCGTGCTTGGATACATCCCCAAAACTGATAGACTGATCTCAGTTCAAATCCATTACAATATTACAGTTATTTGAGTATACTCCAACCACAGATTCAGAGAGAGTGAAACTGAACATTCTATGATGACTTGTGATGCAGTGTTGACACAACACCAACAATGTCACATTTATTATGAACTGAATGCAAATATAAAATAGCATTTTGAATAATTAATACGTTTGGCCTAGGTATCTGAAACTAGACAGTTGAAAGCTAAATAAAAAATGATTATAGCATATAATACCGGTAGTTAATCTCAGCAACATAAAAATGATTTTTGATTGTTTATGTTCCGCAAATAAAGATGGAGAAGCTTTGGTGCTGACTGCAGCTTGGATCACAAACATCTTGCAAAATTATGGCTTAACTAAAGAAAACAAAGTCATGAAACCAATAAGATACAACAGCAGCGTTTTATATAGTTATGCAGTGAAAAGTACAGATTAAATAGATCGGATTAGATTAGATTTGATAAATAGAATACCTAAAAAACACCAGACTGAATTTTGCGACATTAAAGTTCCCAATATTCCCAAAATGCAAAAAGCAAAAGAGGGAAAAGGGATGCTTACTGATATCCTGAAAACGACTAAAGAAAGACAAAAAGCAAAAGAGAACAGGCAGAGGAAAATTTGTTCAATTAAACACTGAATTTCAGAGAACAGCAAGGCGAGACAAGGAGATGTAAATAATTGCACAAAGATATAAGGATAACAATTGAATAGAAAAAGCAAGAGTTTTACAGGTAGGACTTGAAATCATGAGTGACACTCATGTTGATATCTACTCTAAAGAGACAAGTAGTTGTCGTTATGCAAAATAATAATTGTGGAAGACATAAAAATCTCAAAGTAGATCAAATTGCAAATATTTAAAAATAGTCTATGATATTCAAAGTTATTTATTTTTCAGAGGATAAACTTACATATGGAACATCAGAAAAGCAGTTAAAAGAACAAGAAAATGCTTTAGAAAATGTAAGATGTATTCTAATGTATTGCTTCTTAGAGAGATTAGCATATATAGATAATATATCAAAATCCTTCTATATGTTATAAACCTACATATGGTATTAACATATAAATAGGATATTTCTATCTCTTAAAATATTTTTATTATTAATTGCTGATTCTGTTTACTGTACATATTAAGAACATTATAACTAAATTTATATATTGTGATATGTGTGGTAAGTAAATTAATTATATGAGTTCATTACATCCAATATTGATTTAGGTGAATAAATGAACAAAAATATAAACGGGACAATAGATACTAAAAATTAATTATTTGCAATATTGAGATATGATTTTAGTATGGAAATACTGTCAGATACATTTTTAAATTTTATTTTGATTTCTAATAAAATGTATATCATACTATATTTCTGTTTCAGATGCTATGTCCAGCAAAAACCTGGCAGATTGTGACACAGAAAGTGAATGTGATTTTTATTCTGACTGTTGGGAACAAAGTGTTACATATAACAAAGGTAAAGATGCCAGTCAACAAGGAAATTCTTTGGTATTTTCACTGCTTTTTCTAAGTTACTAAATCTATTGTTTTTAGCACAGGCTATTTACATTTTTGTTGTAATGCTGAATTTTGTAAACATTAACAATTGGAAAGCAAACGTTTCTGCTTTTTTTCTTTATTTTTCCTAGATTTGACTGACTCTAGCACTGAAAATTACTTCTGTTTTGATTCATGCAGCTTGTTTGAAAAAGAAAAAGGGAAAAAGAAATTGCATGGCATAGTGCTTATATTGGAAAATAGCCAGGTGGGCAGTACAAGTTTCTGCAAAGACAATCCTTTGCTGCAAGGAGAAAAAGTAGATTGCACTAGTAAATTGCAAGAAGAATTATCACTGGAATCTATATTGTTTTTCAAGTGTAAGAACTATCATACAAATGGCCAGTCACTGAAATCTTTTTCAAGCAAAATAGTTCCATTCATATACAGTAGCTCTTACGGAGACCATTTGTGTTTAAATAAAGCAATCCCTCAACTGATCCTTACTGAAAATTCCATTGAAGGACAAATCATTTATACAGTGAAAGAAGCTTGTAATTTTGATAAATTCCATCAGAAGCAGTCATCAGATGGTAACCCTCTACCTTCAAAGCAAAACAAAGCCGTGCAAGTTTCTTCTACAGAAATAAAAATAGAGGACAATATTTGCTATAAATGTTTCAAACAATCGCCAATATCTACTGCGATAAATAAAGACCTGAAGAAACCTAAAAACTTCCCAAGTTTTGAAAATCATTTAGTAAGTAGCCATTCAGAATACTCCTCAGAATATTCTTATCAAATTAACAACCAAATTACTGAGCAGATCTGCTCACATTCCAGCTCTGAAGAGCCTATTTCTTTGACAGTGGAAGCAACCTATGTATATCCAGATGGTTCATTAGCAAGCAATTCTGAACTTTCAGATGTGAGTGAGGATGAAGATTCCCAGAGGCATGCTTTAGCTTTTCAGTTTAAAGACTCTGAACATAACCAACTGTTTAAGAAGTTGCATCTTATTATAGTGCCACGAAAACAAGCCACGCATTTTAAAAAGCAGGGAGAACTTTCTCAAATTTTAATCGATGAAGCCAATTACCTTCTAGGAACTCACTCAGATCCACCAGAATCTAGTTCTTCCAATGAATATTCTGATCAAGCATTACCTACATCAAATCTTTGGTCCTCATATTCATGTTTCCCACCCTTCAAATATTCACAGGCAAATCAGTTACCTCACTTTTTTCTTCGGTCATCACCCCAAACTCCAGTTAAATCTGCTTTTCAAAAAAGAAAACTAAAAGTGTCCAAACCTGTAAAATCTGTTGTGTTTACCAAACAGAAAACATTGCAAAGAGACCAAAAATATAGAAGTAAGCCATCTATCTTCTCCAAATTTCATTCATTTAAAACATTGGACTTTGAACCTATAGACAAAAATAAAAGAGTAAAAGAGCAATATGTGTCTCTAAATCAGACATCTAAATGCCATTGCAGCCCATTGCTTGACTTAACTGTTGATCTGCATTCTGAAGACAAAAATTCTGAAAAGTTTCTAACTCTTCACAGAAGTTCTCACAAACAAACTCGAGTTGGCAAAGTCATTCATAGATTTTCCTCCTGTTACTTGCTAAGTCCTAAAAACAGTTTTGAAAGGCTTCACTATATTTCTCCAATTAGAAAAAAAAATCATTTGAAGATGCAAAACATACTGAATTATTTTTTAGGCTGGACTGGCAGACAGAACATAGATGAAAAATATAAAGAGGATATTTCTCCCACTTCAAAGATACGGGCAAATGAGTCTCTTATTTCACATATGCCAATTGACAAAAGGAGTTCAACTGTTCCACTTCATCCACATTCAAATAATTATTCTGTTCCATTTCCTACAACATTGCCTTTTGTAGATGAAATGAGACATTCACAAGTTCCTTCTTTGCAAACAGAGAGAAGGAGTCCTAGAGCATTGTATATTTTTCCAAATGAATGTAAGCATTCATCTGCTCCCTGTGTGGAAATGGAGAGGAATCCTTGGAGTCCTGTGGAATCTTATGGTAAATACAGCACCTGCCATTCCCCTTGTTGTGCAAATTCTAAAACACAACAGCTATCAAATAAATTAAATATGTGTAATAATAGAAGTATGGAAAAACTGAATTTTGGAACTAGTCAGATAGCAGATGGAGGCTTGGTCCTGAAGAAATTTTCAGTGTGCTCCTGTGGAACTATGTCACAAAGTGGTTTGTTTCCTAACAACGATATTTCAGAGTCGTGTAGAAGGAAAACTAGACCAACCCCAGATAGTAATTGGAAAGCCAATAAGTCTGCCTCAAACAGATGGAATTCAACTGCAGGAAACTTCAACACAGAGAAAGTATGCTGTGGTTGTCACCATGTCTCTCCAACATGTTCTTCTCACAATCTATGCAAACACAAAGCTCCAAGAAACCAGGTTACTGAGGTAGCATCTTTATTTGAAAATGGATTTCCCATAAGGAATTTGAAAGAGGATGTAGAAAAAAGTGAAACCATGAAAATAGGTGAAAGAAAAGTCAAATTTCATCTAGGTTCAGATGCTTTACAAGAGACTGAGCTTTTAACCACACACATTTCATCACCAACTAATGAATGTCATCAAATACCAAAACATTTTGTTTATCAACCAGAATGTTCATGCTGCCAGACTGCTGTTAAAGAACACCTCAGCACATCAAAAGTATCTAATTGTCTTGGTTCAGAAAAGCACGTGCCAAAGAACTACCTCAACAGAGAGAGTATATTTCTAGTGGATCCTAATCGGCAAATTAAAAGCCAGTGTAAATGTTCCCATGAAATCTCTCTCTTCAAGCCTGAGCAAACTGATGTATATTCAGGAAACAGACCTGAGATTTCAAAGAGGAAGGATCCCAAACTTACTCAGGTTTGTATTTTGTCAAGTAAACACACACACACATGTTTAATTTGACTTAATTTGGAATATTAATGCTGTAGTACAGTGTGCATTTACTTAGGAATTAGCCCATTTTTTCAGTTAATACATACACTTTTAGAAGAAAAATGCTTATTTAACTTTTAATTCTGAGAAAAGCAACTAGTACCTTTAGATGTTTTCTTTATTTATATTAATATGTTCTTGACAAGTAAGACAATAGTTACAATGCATTATAACATAGATTCTCTCAATCTTAAATACTAGTGTTGTCCCAAAAGATTTTGCATGTATATTGAGTAAATGTTTTCCTAAAATATGTTGCTGTTGTCAATAATAGGTTTCTCTGCTAGCTTCCTGGCTACTGCATTTTGTAGCAACTGCAGATTCTAGAATCTAGATTATTTTCAAAGGCAGCTCCACTAAGACTACTTCTGCTGCATAATAATAAAGGCCTGAGTTACTATCACTGATTCTTCTTAGTTCAGATAGGGCCGTGATGGCGAACCTATGGCACGCGTGCCAGAGGTGGCACGCAGAGCCCTCTCTGTGGGCATGTGCGCCGTCGCCAGCTGGTCTTCGCGGGTACTGGATCGCCAGAAAATGGTCAAAAAACAGGCATGTGCGCACCGGCCAGCTGGTCTTCGGGTTTCCGGCGCTCCGGTGCACGCACATGCACACACATTCCAGTTTGGGCACTTGGTACCTAAAAGGTTCGCCATTACTGAGATAGGGCTATAACTGGTGCTTCATGGGAGCAAACCCATCTGGAGCAACCAATGTATACTCCTGGAAGACCTTGATGTTTATCACTGTTTTGGTAGGGTATAATCTGAACCTGTTTCCATTCATTTCTACTTGGCATCCAGGCACTGGTTCAAGATTTAAACTGCATCTCTAGTCTGATGTATTACAATTGGAGGCCATAATCATACTTATGATACCTTACCATTAAACAATAGCTAATATCTCCCAACTGTTTCAAATAAATTTTAAACAATATAGGATAGAAGACTGAATCCTAGGTTACTCCATATTGGAGCAACCAAAGATTTGATTACTATTCCATCATAATTCAAGTAAACCACCAACTTGGGGAGAAGCAAAACTATTGTAGAATAGTGACCCCATTGCTTGTAGACACTCCAGTAGTTAAATGCTGCCAAGAAGTCTCAGAAGGAATACACTGGACCTCCAAATCCTGATGCAGCTCATTGACCAGAATGGCTGGTGCTGTTTCTTTTGCATGTCCAGGCCTAAAGCATGAATGAAAGGGATCTAGATGATTTGTTTATTCCAGAATCTTCTTAAGCTGATTCCCTTTTCAAGAAACTTTTCTCATATGGGGAGGCTGAAGACAGGTGGAAGTTGTCCAATACATTTGTGATTTGAAAATGGCTCCTTCAAAAAGAGCCACATCACTGCCTTTTTCTAAGTAGTACACCCTCCCTTAGAGTGTCATTAGCTACACTGAATCACACATATTCTGCCAGAAGCACCAGGCAAGGGCACAGACCCAATCCTCAGGAGCACAACTTATATTACAGAGCTGTAAAGTTTTGAATAGTTCCAAAGTATCCTAGGTCAGAAAGCAAAATGTCACAGCAGTTACTTCACATGATTGCTCAGAGCTAAACCCAGCCTTGAGCAAAAACGAGCTTACCAAAACTTGTAAAATCATCAATTTGTTCTGCAGGCACTATATCTTTCCTGTCCTTACCTAAAACAAGCTGGACTATTCTGAACAGGTTTACCAAACAATCTGCAGTCATAATAAGAGTAGAGATGTACACCTACTTTGCCACTATTATAGCTGCTATTTAGCTTGTACTACTAGATTATGTGGGATGCGGATTATGTGGGGATTATGTGAGACGCGGTGGCTCAGTGGCTAAGACGCTGAGTTTGTCGATCAGAAAGGTCGGCAGTTCAGCGGTTCGAATCCCTAGCGCCGCGTAACGGGGTGAGCTCCCGTTACTCCCCAGCTTCTGCCAACCTAGCAGTTCGAAAGCATGTAAAAAAAATGCAAGTAGAAAAATAGGAACCACCTTTGGTGGGAAGGTAACAGCGTTCCGTGCGCCTTTGGTGTTTAGTCATGCCAGCCACATGACCACGGAGACCGCTGGACAGCGCTGGCTCTTCGGCTTTGAAACGGAGATGAACCCTCCTAGAGTCAGGAACGACTAGCACATATGTGCGAGGGGAACCTTTACCTTTACTAGATAATTGTATTCACTTTTTATTTGGTGACATCTTTATTGGGCAATTTTTCACTTCATCTTTGGAAATTAGGAGGCAGTCTTGTTCTGTGTCTGGTTACCTTTTCTCACAAACACTAACCAATGTCCATCAGGTGTCTGGACCATCCTAAATAGTCCCCTGGACAGATGCAGGCTCTTTAGGATCCATATCCTAACTGGAGAGCTTTGATCAAAGAAAAAGACAGATATCCTACCTATCCATGTTACTTATCTGTTTTTAAATAAAAAGCCACATCCAGTATATGCCTACCTTCATAAGTCATGGCTGAAAGTCTTAGGCTATGCCCCAGATTCCAAGCCAAAGAAAAGTATTTCATTACATCTAGAAGATATTTGCATATTGATTCCTTTAAAATATTGTTTAAAATGATTTTGCTTACCTTAGTTTAGCAATAGCAATAGCACTTAGACTTATATACCGCTTCATAGTGCTTTACAGCCCTCTCTAAGCGGTTTACAGAGTTAGCATATTGCCCCCAACAATCTGGGTCCTCATTTTACCCACCTCAGAAGGATGGAAGGCTGAGTCAACCTTGAGCCGGTGAGATTTGAACCGCCGAACTGCAGCTAGCAGTCAGCTGAAGTAGCCTGCAGTGCTGCACTCTAACCACTGCGCCACCTCGGCTCTATAAATAGTGTAATATATTGAATATAGTTTAAATAGTGTAATGTATTGAATATTTTATCTTTATCATTTAAATATTATTTATATTTGCTGACTAGTGTTAAATGAGTTATGAGCCACCTTCAGTCCCTTATTGAAGCTGAAAGGCTTTCTGCTTGTTTATTGTTTGTTGTGAGGAAAATAAGAGAAACAAGGAGTATTATGTATGTTCACCACCTGAAGTTATTTATAAAAATAATAAAGGTGGGATAAAAAAATAAATGATAAAAATATTTAGTAAATTACATACTATAGTTATGCAATCAAACTTACTGTGTTCCACATACCAGTTAAAGTACTGTACAACCAAGCATCAAAGCAAAATAAATTTTGCATAACATTGTCTTTTCCATTTGGTTTTGCTTGTATTTGGACCAGACATAAATGGTAAAATGTTTTTTGTTATCTTAAGGCTTTTCATACAAAAGATATACTATATTTTTTTGTATAGCCAGAAAAGCAAGTCCTGCTTTTTTTCTTTCCTTGCCTTCTGATCAAAGAAAAACTTGCAGCCACTTGTGTAAACAAAATTAAATTAATAATAATGTAATTATTTCCATTGCTTTTGTATTAAATATCTGGATAATGTAGATTATATTTGTACAATAAAGTGCATTGTAGTCATGTGTCTATAAAATCACACTAAAAATATAGTATTTTTAAATAATATATTTTAAAATACTAAATATAGTATTTTTAGAGATTACTGAATAAACTAAGCTCTAGTTTTTGATACATTTTGCAAAATCATAAAGTAACAGTGCAGCTCAAAATGAAGCAAGTATTCTGTATTTTAAGGTAGTCTTTCATTATTGACATGTTTTTATTTTTCTTAGGAGTCTTCAAAGTTTAATCATGGTTGGAAGAGACCTGAACAATGTAAATACTGCCAAGAAAAAAATCAATAAGAGTCATTTGCAGTAAGAAAAAGATGATTTAAAAATAATGAAATATTGGTAGATCTTGATATGAACTTCAGAGAAAACCCATTGAAGTACCATAAAAAACAGAGGCGTAAACAGATATAATTTCACCGATGAAGAATATACATTCCGCTCCAAAGTATAAAGGGTGAGAAGATAAATGCTTCCTGCAGAGATATGTCCCATTACACTTATTTCTAAATAAATATGCATAGGATTAAGTTCTTAATAATGTATACTAAATAGAAAATGTCTATGATAAATTTCAGAGGGGTAGATAACATTGGCCTCTTACAGCAAAAATAGTAAAAAGTATCCCGAACTAGCATATTAATAAGAGCTTACCTTTTCATAGACTAGATCTCCCAAAATCAGGTATTTTGTGCTGTAAATCAAGCAATGGCAATTCATTTTAAAACAGATTCAGTCATCATCATTGCATATACAAATAGTCCTCACTTAATGACCATTCATACAAGTTACAACAGTGCTGTCAGATGCAAGCAACCAAAACCACTCCGTGAATAGGTCTAAATAAATACTTTATTGCTGATCAATAAAGAACAAGAATCTCACCGGATGCCCTTGAGAAACAGCAGACGTAAGTCTTAAGGGGTTTGACCTTAGAGGTTTCCTCCACCAAACCAACTCCAAGCTGGAATGTCTCCTTATTCCTTTTAAAGGATCCCTCTCTTTCAGCCAGTGATTCCACCCTAAGTGCTGAGTGAATGGTAGTCACAATCAGGTGTCAAAGTTCCAGCTGTTGCAACACTCCTGTAGTCACAGCCAGGCCAGGAAGGAGGCAACAGAGTGATGCTTGTGGAGGAGGCAAGATGACAGCGTAGACATAAGAACCCTGCCTTGTGCTGCCAGCGCAAGGAGTGATAGATAGCTTGCAAACTGCAGAGTGCAAAATATAGCAAAATCGTAACTGCAAAGCATAATATAGATGGGAAATAACCATGGACATGGCAATAAAACAAGATATAGTAACATCCATTTGACTGTAAATACAAGACAAAAATTCACAATTTTTCAGTAGTTGGGAGCCCCTTATCTTCAGCAGCTACAGATTATTCTAGCAAGTATATAGCATCTTTCCCAGCTAGGTTTTTCAAAGTATATATAATTACTTATCCTCTTAATTTCATATGTTTGTATTTTGTTGTTTGATAATTATCAAAATTAAGAACATCTTTCTTTCCTGCTTTCCCAGGCAGGTGGCTGTGCTTGGTAAAGAACTTGAACTAGCCTTACAAACACCACAGAAAAAAGGCCATTTTACAGAGGAAAGTAAAAAATGAAGTACACCATTTACTCCTCTTACAGTAATCCACAATATTTGTTGCTGCCCTACTATTTATGTCTCGGTCTTCTGCTAGAATTTATTTCAGCAGATTTAGTTGGAAAAGAGAGATAGATGCTGCACCCATATGGTGAAGAAAAAGGCGGTAAAAATCGGGTTGCTTTTTTAACCAAACATTCATATAACTTGTAATGCTGGGCATACAGACACCTGAGATGTGATGCAGTGAGCCGAGGTGGCGCAGTGGTTAGAGTGCAGCACTGCAGGCTACTTCAGCTGACTGCTAGCTGCAGTTCAGCGGTTCAAATCTCACCGGCTCAAGGTTGACTCAGCCTTCCATCCTTCCGAGGTGGGTAAAATGAGGACCCAGATTGTTGGGGGCAATATGCTGACTCTGTAAACCGCTTAGAGAGGGCTGTAAAGCACTGTAAAGAGGTATATAAGTCTAAGTGCTATTGCTATTGCTATCATCCCCTCTTTTCTCAAGCTTTTCTCCTATGATCCCCATGATAATTATCCATACTCCTGTAGACAGCTTATTATATACACTGTCACCATTTTATTCCATAGGGAGGGGAAAAAAATATTGGATTTTTACAGGGGAGAGGGGAATTACCAAGGCTCTCTCTGACTTTTTCCTGTAACTTAGCCAAGCAGGGAGGTATGCTAAAGAATATCTTTCACGATGAAAGTGCTGATTTGGTAAAGAAAGTTGATCCTTTGTATCAGGGTTAAGGGTTTACTGGGGGTGAAAGACATAAAAAGAAATACAGGTTATCCTCTAGTTACAACCATTTGTTTAGTAACTGAAGTTAGAATGGCACTGAATAAAGTAACTTATGACTGTTTTTCACACTTATGACTGTTGCAGCATCCCATGGTCATATGACCAAAATTTGAGCGCTTGGCACCTGGCATGTATTTATGACTGTTGCATTGCCCCGGGACCATGTGATCACCATTTGTAACCTTCCCAGTCAGCTTCTAACAAGCAAATTCATTGGGGGAAGCTGGATTCATTTAACAACTCTGTGATTCACTTAATAACTGGCAAAAAAGGTCTTAAGTGGGGCAAAACTACCTTGCTTAGCAGTGGAAATTTTGAGCTCAATTGCTCAATTAAACAGGCTGTTCCTATTGGTTGTTCCTCCAGACAGGATTATACCCACATGCCCAACAACACAAATTTCCAGTAGCTCAGGTTATTTCATAAAATCTAGAATCCTAATCCAATTGTTTACATTTGCTGCTTTCCTTATATAGTTGGTTTGGTTACCTTAGAGATCTTGGTGTACAATGGGCAACACTAGTTGAATCAGCCAATGCCAACCCTTGCAGGTCATCTCAGGTTTATATCACAAAATCTTAAATTGCTTTAACAATAATACCGTAGTAACAAGGTGCATCAGGCGAAGCAGACAATACTACCATATTTTTCGGACTATAAGACGCACCAAGATTTCGAAGAGGTAAGTAAGAAAAAAAAGTTTTTGTCTTCCCCAGCCCCCAGGAGCACTCTGCAGGCCTCCCAAACCCTCTGTGCGCCCCATTTTTTGCAAAAACGGGCCCGTTTTCACCCGTTTTTGCAAAAAACAGGGTGCGCAGAGGGTTTGGGAGGCCAGCAGAGGGCTCCTGGGGGCTGGGAGAAGGCAAAAGATTTTTGCAAAAGACGGGGCACGCAGAGGGTGTGGGAGGCCTGCAGAGTGCTCCTGTGGGCTGGGGGAAGGCAAAAACGCCCCCATTTTTGCAAAAAATGGCCTATTTTTTGCAAAAATTGCGTTTTTGCCTTCCCCCAGCCCACAGGAGCACTCTGCAGGCCTCCCAAACCCTCTGCGCACCCCATTTTTGCGAAAAACGGGCCCATTTTTTGCAAAAATGGGACGCGGAGTGGGGCTTCAGGAGGCCAAAAATGGCTGTATTCGGTGTATAAGACGCACCAACATTTCCACCCTCTTTTAGGGGGGGGGAAAGGTGCGTCTTATATTCCGAAAAATACGTTAATTCTGTTAGAATGTGACAGTGGAATTCCATGCACCTGAAAATCTATCCAGACAAGCCAGAAATTCATGATGACCTTGCTTAAAGAAATTGGTGTCATTGTTATTGGGAGAATTGTAGCATTTCAACAGTCTAAATGTGAACTCAAAACAATTCAGGAGCCAACTTTTCGGGGGATAGGGCGATGTCAGATTATTTAACAAATGGCCACAAAGCTAACTAAGTATTGTCATAAAAATGTACTGTTTATAGGAATCCTGCTATCTTAAAATCTCAAACCAATATAAAATCATCTCCAGATAATTCAAAACTTTAGCTTGGCTATATATTCCTTAAAGGACTAGTGAGTGAAAAACTCAGTGTCTCCAACAAAAGAGTCAACGTGTTTGTAAGATTAATGTTCTTTCATTAATTCATGAATCCCTAAATGTGATAATTTTTTCGTAAACTCTGTGAAATAAATGTGTTTTCTATTTAAACAGCCACACGATGGCAGTATTTTATGGCAAGACATTTTCTACTGCAGAATGTAGTTTGCAGAAAATGTTATTTGTTACTTAGAAATTCAGGAAACCATTCAGATTTGCTGGAATATTTATGAAAGTTTAACAATACAAGACTGAAAAACAAGTGACTGTGCTCTTTTTATGCTTTGAAGGTCACAATTTTTTCAGAAAGATGCTGCTTTTACAATGGTCAGCTTTGACCATTTTCTTTATTCACATTAAGTGTTGTATCCTACATCTTAATGCATTTTTATGTTAGACTGAATTTTTAAAGTTTGGATTCATATCCATAAAATAATCTTGTTTGGTCTACATAATTACAAAAGTTTAAATACACTTGACAATTTATAAATTAGTTTTCTGTCCAATTATAAAATAGTCTGTGGCTGGCACTTTAAAACCTCTGGATAGTTACATTTCTTTCTCATCCCGCTGTTAAAATTTATCACTTGATGAACTTTTACTGATAAGCAACTGAGCAAAGTGTCATTTCTCTGAAAATTGCCTGTTGGCTCTGTGCCCCAAAATAGAAACTTAAATCTAGAGTTGTCTTCTATACAGCAGAGGCTGATATATTTAGATATTTAGATATATTTATAAAGAAAGCTGTTAGAGACATATTTTATGGACATAGTAATAAGATTAATATGTCAGAACAAAATAAATAAGTTTATAATCTTTGGAAGAGCAAATGTACAGAAGTTCAAATCAAAACTAAAAAGCATGTTAATTATGGCAAAACTTGGGATTTAATGTTGGCAGAAATTATGGCAGAAGTTGGGATTTAATGTTCTAGTTCACTAATTTGAGAACAAAAATTCTATCTATATTTAATTTTTCTCCTCCACTTGTTTGGGGGAAACATGGCCAAAGTTTTGAGAATGGGAAAAATGTATAAGCATAAGCATCAGAGGTGGGTTCCTCCCGGTTCGGACCAGTTCTCCCAAACTGGTAGCGACCCGCTGGTGACATCATGATGATGTCACCAATCCAGTTCGGTCGGTGCCGGTCCATGGGCGCTGCCATCTTTTTTTTGATTTTTTTGGATTTTTTTTTCTTCTGTGCATGCACATAAGCCGAGTTTCCAGCCATCTTGTTTTCAGTATTTTTTTTTTATTTTTGGGGGGACTGCACATGCGCGCGCGCCCATGAGGCACAGCCACGCGGCGCAGGAGGAAGCGAACTGGCAGCGAGGTAAGTTAGAACCCACCCCTGATAAGCATGTTCCAGCATGTTAATGTAAAGGAATTCTGCATAGGAACTTTTGTTCATAGCACAAGGAACTGCCCATCCAGAAACAATCTGCAACTTGCATTTTTATTAATTTAAAAAAAAATATTGATGGTTTTTCAACCATAACAAGAGGACAGTCGATATTAAAAACATTTATATAAAGTGGGAGGATTTGACATTTGTAGGAATAAGTAAATGAGATTTTAAGATCTGCTATATTTAATCAGTTGCTTAGATCCTAAATCAAAATTTGTGCACACTGATGTCGCCAACTAATTAGTACCATATGTTTAAAAGAAAATACAAATTATTTTTTTAATTAATACTGAAATTATAAATACATGGGTGGCAAGAAAATTAATGGGAAAGGCATTTCCTGTTTTATATAAAATAATACCTGCTGTGAAGTATGAAATCCTTAAATGCACATTTTTGCAGATTTCACTAATTAAATGTGATTATTCAGTTGAAATTTTTCAGAGGCAGCAGTAATTTCAGTTTGAAACCATTTTCTTGGAGTGAGATCACTTTATAATTCCTGTTAAATGGTACAGTTTCCCACCTCCTTTTGTAAAGTACTAAAGAGTCTATTTAAATCATTATTCTGTGCTTATAATTATATCACATAAGCCTTTGGAGTTTGAGATTCCTGAAAACATTCTAAACATCACAGAACATATTGAAGTGATCTATGTTCATAAACATTTCTGGACCTAGCGATAGAACTGCATTCATTTTGATTTAGTAGAAAACCCAATCCCCGATAGCAAAGCCTTTTAGAAAAAAAGTATGTGATATAACAGGATTTCCAGGGGATAACATTCACATTTATTTTACTTCACTGTTGCTTCAGTTCATTAAAGATGTGCCAAGTTTTGAAGCCTAAAAAATTAGCTCAGATCCAGACGTAGTAATACCTGATTAGTGTAATCCTGTTGAAATCAATGGGAATTAACTTGCTATTGCTAATAAGCCCATTGATTTATATGCTTTTGGTATGCAATGTCTGGATCTGGTCCATTGTAAACAGGATTAATAATGGAATCATGAGTAATAAAAAAAAAGTGTTTAGGAAACAGTCTGCATCTATAACTTTAAATTTTGATTATAGCAGGTAGTGTACTTAATAACTGAAGTTACTTTAATAATGGAAATGTAAATTAGGTTTGAGTTTCAAGTAAAAAGCTTCATTGATGGAATAAGACCTTTACTATAAGTAATTCTGGAAAAAATGAATTATCTACTTGTTTATCAGCTCAAATGTTGAATTTATGAATCCTATTAATTTGTAAATACAATTTTTATTTGTTGTTAATACTGGAACTGTAGTGTTCCTTTGTAGAAATAAATATCCCTAATACATATAATTTTAATAGGGTATATGTAAGTCTGACTGTATTTTCACAAGTTGATATGATGTCCTCTGATATGTTACCTAGGAGTAAACAAAAAAGATATCAAATATATGGAGGTACCCTATTTTTTAAAAAACAAATTGACCTGTGGTAGCCCATTTCTAATTTCTACTTCTGTTTCAAAATCCAGAAAATTTGAATATAAGAAAGACTTTTGATAATTCATGCTACATGAGTAAGAAGATCAGTAACCATGTATCCAATGCCTTTAGGTTAAAGTGCACAGCATGCTTTCTACAGCTAGTTGTAGATGATCTGTGGTGGAACTGGATACATGCCTCAATTTTTATGCTTCTTGATCTCTCAGTGGCTTTTGATGCTCCTGATTATGATATCCTTCTGGACTGGCTCTAGGGGTTAGAAATTGGGTGCACCATTTTATGGTGGTTCTTACCCTTCCTGCAGGACTGATTCCAATGAGTGTTGGTTGGGGGAGAGAGAGAGGTCACTCCCCAGATCCTGCCTCAGGGCTTGACTCATGTTCAGTAATTACAAATATTAGCCAAAGTATTGGTACCTTTCCACTTTCTCCCAAAGAACCCCACTTTGGCTATGAAATAAATTGAAACTGGAATAGGTCAGTGGTATCCACAGTTTTTCATTCCATATCCATGGAGCAGAGACCAGACTAAAAAGAAACATACCAATATACCATCCACAGAACACTGCATCCAGAGTTGGGAAATTACAATGGTAATCAGGAGGCTAGCTAGGGAATTCTGGGAGTTGAAGTCCACACATCTTAAAAGTTGCCAAACTTGAAAATCACTGATTTACATGAACGCCTTTGCTCAATTTCAAGCAATAACTACTTACTCAACTGCATCATAAAAAAAAGCTTGTCCGGCTTCCACTTTCTTTGAACAGTAATCCTTTATACACTGTTGTAAGTCGAGGACTACCTGTACAACGCTCAAGCATGTTATAAAGGTAAAAAAGCACTTTCACTTGTTTATCCCTGGTTTCTGACATTTATAGGTGTATTTCTTTTGGATTCCTGTACTATTTATTGTTTGTTCTTGATTACACAAATGTTCACATTATCCTTTTACTAAATCTTAATTTAGATAAATGAAGTTACAAGTGTACATGCAATTATATTATCTCTTGACAGAATAAAATCAAATGATATATCAAAGTAGAAATGTTGCTTAACCTGGAACTCTTTATATTATTATAATCCTGTGAGAAGGGTTTGTTAATGAAGACCATTCCCATCTCTATTACACTCTGAGAGGCTTGCCACACAGCTTAGTGATGGTCTTTAAAAATGGCAGTCATGGTAAGCATTTGGCACATATATGCTATGAGATGAACAAGACCAACTGTGGCATTATCTTTGTTTGCCAAAAATAGCATCCTGGAAAGTCTAAAGAAAAGCTTATTATGCTTGTTAACCTCTCCTGTGTCTGCTGCAGAACCATCAAAGAAAGACTCTGTGGCATTAGGATGCAGCTTCCCCTTTCAAGGTCTGCCTAAAGCTCAGACAATTGAAACTCAATACACAGTCAGCAACAAAAGGGAAGGAATAAATAGCTTTGACATGGCCCTGACTGAGGTGGTATTGAAACCTGGTCCTATGCACATGTACTTGCCCTGCAAAAAATAAAGTACTCAGCAAAACTAAACTACTTTCATAAGCAGCCTCCGCACCCTCTTGTTTTTCATATATGGCAGAGTAAGTAAGGAGGACGTACTAAAGCACTAGGTGGAGGCTATACAACACCGCCATTGGCTATTGAACTAACCCTTTTTTTGTATTTGCACAATACATTGGACCCTAAACTAATAGACTGCGTTTGTGCAGCATACTAAGACACAAAAACCTGAAGTTAAAACTAAAGTTAAGTTTTAGCAAACTTAGCATATTGTGTGAATGCAATCTTAAATATGTAAACATCTGATTAGGTATGTTGTGTGAATACAGCTTAAGAAAATCAAGGTGTGAATCCATTAGCTTCATATTGCCACTCTGGGCCCAGCAGAAAATGCTTCCAGACCTTAATCCCAGTGCTTGGAGGCTGTTGGGTCTGGTAGTTGGAATGAAATAGGCTAAAGGCTAAAGTTGAAGCCAAGCAAGACCAAATTGCTCAGTTTATGAGCTTCAGCACTGCCCCTGAGGGAGCAGGCCCATACCACGGGGGTTCTCTTGGACTCCTGGCTGCTGCTAGATGGGCAGATGGAGGCTGTGACCAGGAAACATTTGCCCACCAATTATAGCTCCTCGAGTAAAAGGATTCGGCTGCAGTGACTCATGTCCATATCACTGTATGGTTAGACTCCTGCACTGCACACTGTAGTTGGTATAAAACACAAAAGCCTGCTTGGTGACTGCACTAGTTGCTATAATCCATTACATGTATCTCTCAGATCCTGCATCTCAGATCCAATAGCCTTCTGAGTGCAATTTAAAGTACTAGTTCTGATGAACAATGTGACTTCAAACCAAGATTCTTCCAGAACTACATATTACATACATCCAAGCAATGTTCACGTCTGAGTGGGTCTTCATAGCAGTCATGCCCATTATTGTGAATGAAGGTGACTGAGGTGCTTAGGCTATGGAATAGTTTATTATATCTTCAATATTTTGCTGTTTTTTGGGTTTGATTCTAAACTTTTGATGTTATTAGGGTTGCAAGTTCATTTTATTTTATTTCATTTTATTACACAGTATCTGGTTTTGTAATTGTTTTTATTGTGGACATTTTATTGTATTTTATTTAGTAAACTATCAAGAGCATTACTTTTTTAAAAAAATGAAATATATTTTAATAAGATTACTAATATTCAGACGTTGTTTTTAATGCTCACTCATATTTAAAAGCTACTGCAAGCAGGAAACCAATTGTTTCCTTTTTTTTATGTGAAAGATCATCTTTTTTTTAAAGCTGTGTGTGTTATTGTCCCATATTCTGAACTAGTGTAGTCCGTTATGCTACTGTAGGATTCTAGTATCCCATTCTTATTTTCTTTGTTGTTTAGGGAAGAATCAGAATTAATTCAAGGAAAAAAATATTTCAAGCCATACAGCTTTCTGGTGTCAACATGATTTTAAAGCTATACATTTTTCTTTAGAAATGTTCCTTATTTCCAATCCATAACAATGCAGCTGCAGTAGCAGAGAACCAACCTACATAGTAAAGCTGGCTTGCAGGTTTGCCTATTATTGTTATAGATTATCTTGCCTTGGCACCTCTTTAAAGGTTAATAACTTTTTTTTTTAATTTTAGACACTTCAGTGATATGGACATCCAGGTTCCCCTGATATACAGTAGTTAACAAGGCATTGATAAAATTAGTATAAATGAAAGGAACAAAATAACATAGGACAATCCACAAATGGACTATTGGGATCATAGGGTCTGATTTAGCTAGTTCCCTCTTATTATTTTCCAAATCTGATTAACCCTTTGGAGCAGTGGTGGGTTTCAAATTTTTTTACTACCGGTTCTGTGGGCGTGGCTTGGTGGGCATGGTGTGGCTTGGCTTGGTGGGCATGGGAGGGGAAGGATACTGTAAAATCGCCATTCCCTCCCCACTCCAGGGGAAGGTTACTGAAAAATCCCCATTTCCTCCTGATCAGCTGGGACTCGGGAGGCAGAGAATAGATGGGGGTGGGGCCAGTCAGAGGTGGTATTTACCGGTTCGCTGAACTACTCAAAATTTCCGCTACCAGTTCTCCAAACTACTCAAAATTTCCGCTACTGGTTCTCCAGAACTGGTCAGAACCTGCTGAAACCCACCTCTGCTTTGGAGCTGCTATTGTTTGTCCCTAGAACAAAATATACAATTCCTGGTAAGGGAGAGCAACATATAGAGCATTTGATGACTATAGCAGAATTAAAATGAAATGTATATGGGAAAATCGGCCTTTGCAGGTAAAACACTGCAGAATTTCACATTGTCTTTGTTCTCAAATGGGTTCTATTTGTGCATTCAGTTGCAAGCTACCAAATTTGGAATTGTTAAGTGAGATACGTCATGAGTATATGAAATTGCACTGATGTGCCAGGTGTCACATAGTGTTATAACCTTTGATGCTTTAATGAGGTAGCCTTTTACTATTCTAAGATGTATAATTGAGAACCAACCAAACAAAGTTGGAACAAAATTTCAAATAATGTATTGTTTTCCGATTGTGTTCAAGTTACATATGTTACATATTAACTATAGGCTGAGACAATTTCATCCTAGGGCTTTGCAACCCATTAATGTTGACTGTAACAAGTGGGGATTTGTTTCAAACGCATTGAAATGGCCATATAATATGAGATGACGATACCATTGCTTAAAGACAGCTAAATAAAGATAAAGCAATTGTTCTATTTTTTAAGAAAGAGATTTCATATCCCTACACTTGAGCATCCTGGAACTATTTAGATTGAAACACAGAAGAAAGTAACACCTAGCAGCCCTTGAATTCAAAATTTCCCTGTGGGTACCAGCTTCAAGGAAAACATAAAAGACAAATAAACTCCATTATCTCTAGCTTATTTTCAGTAAGAAATGCTGCAGTTAAAGCCAGCAAAGCTAACCCCCCCCTCTAATGCATCCATCTATTGTTCAAAGTACAGAACAACAATTGGAGGGTGTTCTGGCAGGCTAAAAATAGAAAGGCAGCTGCTGCTGTCGGTTTCTGAGTAACTGAGAATAAAACAATGCTCAAGTATTGTCTGCGTTACTGGAGTAGTGACATTGGAATCACTTCCAAAGGACCCAAGGGATGGATCAGCAAGTTATTTATAAATGGATGTCATTTGTTCCCCCAAAGTCATTCCACTTCCTTAGAATTCTGCATCAAGGTGTTTTTTTTAAATCAATTATTTTCCAAAAGGTTTGGTGGTGGTCGTGATGACCAAATATATAATGAATGAGGTGAGATTAAAAAGGCAACCATTTCAAATTAGGAATAAACTAGTGGATTTAAGAGAACTCTCAAGTCATGTTTGTCTTGCGGGGAAGTCATGAACATGTTCATGTAGTTTACGAGAACAGTACAAAAGTGGTTATGCCTTTGCCTTCTTCCAGAAAGTTTATTCAATTTCCTAGACTAGCCTGCCACTCTGGGTTTTCCTGGTAGTCTCTCTAATCCAAGCAAATATTAAACAGATCTAATCCTGCCTAATCTTTTTTAAAGCCAGCCCCTTTCTGCCTTCTCAAATACAGGTACTCCTCAATTTACAGCAGTTTATTTAGTGACCATTCAAAGTTACACCTGTACTGAAAAATGTGACTTATGACCTTCTTTCACACTTACGACTGCATCCCCATGGTCACGTGATCCAAAATTCAGATGCTTGGCATCTGACTCATATTTATGACTGTTGCAGTGTCCTAGCATCATGTGATCACCTTTTGCAATCTTCCAACAAGCAAAGTCAATGGGGAAGTCAGATTCACTTAACAACCATGTTATTAATGTAACAACTGCAGGGATTCACTTCACTGTGGAAAGAAAGGTCGTAAAATGGGGCAAAATTCACTTAACAAATTTCACTTACTAACATAAATTTTTGGCTCAATTGTGGTCATAAGTCGAGGATTACCTGTATTGTCACATCCCCAGAGAATCCCAAATAAATTACTTTAGAAAGACTTCAAAAAAATCAGATAAATAATATCAAGCACAAAAATTCAATAGTTCAAATCGTCTGAATAGTTAAAATGAGGTTGTGGATTATTCATGTATGGTACACATTACTTTCGGGGTGGCATGGTGGCTCAACGGTTAGGATGCTGGGCTTGTTGGCTGGAAAGCTGACAACCCAGGTTTGAGACCTAAGTGCCTCGTGACATCTGATTTTGATGTTATTCCTCTGTTGATGCAGCCCAAGACTGCATTGGCTTTTTTGGTAGCTGCAGCACATTGCTGGCTCATACTTAAGTGATGGTCTACCTAGATTTTTACGAAGAGTTAGTCCCACATATTCTGTACATATGCATTTGGTTTTTCCTGCCTACATGTAAGGCCTTACTTTTCTCGCCACTGAACTGCATCTTGTTGGATAGGGTTAGGGGTAAGGTCATAGCCTTCCAATACAAATACAAAAGAAAAGAAAAGAAATCCCTATCCCCGGTTAAATATGTGTAGAAATATGGTTTCTCCTTGATTTAACATTGTACCATGTTGATCATTGGACTTAACCACAAATTGTTAAAAGATCTGGAAGTTTAGGAATCTTTCATTGTGTTTGCATATCCCAGTCAGGATAATAGTTCCATCCTGTCTGTCTTTCTAAAAACAAGTAAAGTCAGCTTAGAAAAAAGCCAGTCTGAGAGAATTGTTTGGGGGTAGGGGAGGTGTAAGTTCAGATCAAATCGCAAGAAGAATCATGGTTCATTGTGCCTCGTGTTTGCCCAGAGGTTAAACTGCTCATAGCCCAATAAGTCATGTTCTGGCATTGCATGCATGATAATCTACAACAACTGTATGTTTTATACGGGTGACACCCAGCTGCACGCCTGGAATTTGACACGTGCTGCTATTCAAAATAGCACTTAAGAAAAAAGACCTTAGAATAACTGCGGTTCTTTAGAACAACCAGTAGTGCTAGCTACAAGTGTCTAGTATACAACAAAGGCCTTAATTACACTGTCCAGAAAGGACTTTAAAGATTCTTAGCTGCCATCTTCTTTGCAAATGAATGAAGAACTTTAGCAGCTAACTTTCATGGAGAAGCCCCTGCTTAAAGTCAATTGTCCCCTTGTCCCCACTAAACAGAATCCCAATGATCCCCTGCAATGTAGCTAAGACAAGGCTTTTTTCTATGTCTCTCTCTGGTTTACTGTACATTCCTTTGGAAAAAGATAATACATTCGGCAAATGCAGCTCATCTCTCAAAATATATGCTGGAGATGTGCTAGTTATAGCTAACACTCATCTGCTTTCAATACAATAATTTATTTTGTTTTATTTTTGCATGCAATAGTTTTGTTGGGCCAATAATATTGACAGGATGTCAGAAAGTTCATTTGAATTATCCCACCTTTGGAATATGTAACAGAAAAGCTGGCCATAACAAATAAACAATTAGTCATCTAAATCATCTTAGTCCTTTTCTCTTAGCAAAGCCTACATATTTAAACAAGGGCAAGCTTTTCTTTGGCATCCTTTTCAAAATGGATGTGGAATGTAGCCAAATTAAGGCATAGAATAAATAAGATAATGGAATATATGATTGCATGATCTTCATTTAATTTTTTTTTCTAATGATAATAAGGCTGCCTGACTCCTAATGACTCTGGATGGCTCACAACAATCAAACCAAGAAATTACAATACTGTAAAATAAATAAAAGCTAAAGAAATAAAATGGTGAAAGCCTAGATGAAGAACCAGGGCTTCACTGCTCTTCTATTCAGATCTCATTTCTGAGCATTGGAAAATTACTAGGGCTGTGTATTGTTTTGAGTTTTATTTCATAAAGATGCTTTGGAATATAGTGGTGCATATATAGACAACTTTTTTTAACTAGCTGTGACTTTTCCCAGAACTTGTGTTAACAGTGGAAGGTAGCCACTTGGAAAAGTTTCTGACAAGTGCTTCATTCATGCTCAGAAAAATATTTCTGAATCAAATATGTAGAGCTGCACAGCTCTAGAAAACATAAAAGTACAGTATACTGTATGTGCTAATTGTCTGTCAAAATTCAGAATGATCTCTGTTGATATAGCAAGTTAACTTATTCTAATTTCACTTATCTTGCCTGGAGAATGTTAAAAGTATCTATTTTAAATCAATGAGACCTCAGTGTGATTATTTTCCTAGGCTGTGCCCGAGGAATTTTAAAACACTTAAGGTTATCACCAGAAACAGCTTCCAATATGCGAAACCTTGCTGTAACAGGAAGCAAACCTGGGTCTGGTACAATGTATAATACCAAGTAATACTATCTGCTGCCATCAGAAATCAAAATCCAGTCATTGACAAATACTATAAGAATGTTTGCCACAGATATAGCAATGGAATTTCACCTAGAGAAATGTGCTCCGGTAGAAATAAATTGAGGTAAAATCACTAACAGTAATGTAATTGAAATGCCGAATGGTCAAACCAGTAGGAGCCATCAAGACTAAGCCTACAAGTATCTGAGCGTTTTACAATTGGATAAGTTCAAGCATGGACAAGTTAAAAAGGTGATTAATGAAGAATATACAATCTACATAAATGTCACTATTTAAATAATGTTTAGGTCATTTGAATTAGATTAGGTCATTTGAATTATCCATCTCCTATAGTTGTCTCATACATTCCAATATATTCTCCTTTCAATCCAAATCAGGATAATTTTATAACTGTAAACATTTTTCAATTTATCATTTTCTTATACAGTAACTATGGTTAAGAAATCTTCTGTTTCTTTCCATTTTTCTTCAACATCATCTTCATCAGCATAACATTTAGCAAATTATCAGGTCAAGCCAAGTCATTTTGCTACCCGAAGCCACAGGCAAATTGGCATGTCTCCACATCCATGGAAGTTGAATCTTGCTTGTGTCAGGACAGCATCCTCCATACAACCAAAGAGTAGTTTAGGAAGTGCAAAAGAAATTCATGTCTTATAGGGACATGTCCTCCAATGGAGAAGAATTGTTGAGGGGGTTCAGGAGGAATGGTGTGTAGGATTCCTGACCTTCTGAAAAGAGGTCAAAACATGGCTCTGCAGCCTTGTGTGGAGAGTCCAAGGAGTATGCAATCATGGGTCTGGTTGGTGCTATAAGAGCCCTCCCTTGGCCTTCATAAACCAATTTTTAACAGGATTAAAATTGCCGCCTCAAATATTTTCTTGCCTCTTCAAAAAATTTTCATAATTGTATAATCTTTAAAAATTATTTTTAAATTGTAAATTATTTTAATTCTCATGTATATTCTCATGTACCTTCAAAGAGGGACTCTGGGTGATATACAGCACAGTATCAAAATATAAAACAGTATTGTTTTATATTTTGATACTGTACTGTATATCACCCAGAGTCCCTCTTTGAAGAAAATGGGTGGTCCAGAAAGGCCAAAATATAAATAAATATAAATATTGCAGTTACATCCCCCTCCCATCCCCCAGAATCTGCTGCCTGAGCATAAAATTCTACAAAGTTAAAGGAGTCATAGTTGTTCTTGGTACCATTAATATGGCCCCAGGGGTTGGGGGTGAGGAAAAGATGAAAGGATGTGAGATCTCTGAACACTGCTGGATAAGTGTCCAGTCTTACAAAATGGAAACATGCTTGAAATAGCTTCTCCATAGATTGCCTCTATCTAATCTCTGAGTTAGCCTCCTTGCTCCAGTCACTTCTCACAGCAGCTGATAGGCAAGATCTGTTGAGTGCAGAACCTTTCAGCAAATGACCCAACAGCTTGCAGTTGTCTCACTTCCTGCATCTAATCAAAGCTTCTTAACGGAGAAATATTTCTTCAGAGGGGTGTCTGGTAATTAGCAATACCATAACAGTCCTCCTTGGGAGTTCATACAAACCTATGTAATCTGAGATGGAATTATCCATCCATAAAAGCCTTGCAAACCTTAGTTTCCCACCTGGTATGCTGCCTTCTTTAAAGAAGATGTAACTGCTGTGGTTTTAAGGTGCTATATTTAATTTGTGTATTATTTATTATATGCATTGCATTTATATCCAGCCTTCCTGTTGAGAGCTCAAAGTCATTTATATGGATTTTTCTCTAATTTGATCCTCATTACAATAACCTTGTGAGCTATGTTGGGAAATAATGACTGGCTCAAAATCACTGAGTGAGGTCCATAATAAAGTGGGGACTAGAACCAGTCTCCAATTTTTAAGTGGAATACCTTAACTAGCACTGCACATTTAGTATACATAGGTATACTATCAGAGGTGGTATTCAGCCGGTTCGGACCGGTTCGGGCGAACCGGTAGTGGCGACTGCGGGTGGCGCCCACCTGCCCGGACGTAATGCCGTCCTATTTAGCCACGTTTTGGAGGCCAGGCGCATGTGTGGAAAATGCGCGTGTGTGCAGCAAGTGTGCGGAAGTCTGGGCGCATGCGTGGAAGGCACGCATGCACGAGCAAAGCAAGCGTGTGCGCACGCGGCGAACCGGTGGCAAGAATATGTGAAACCCACTGCTGTATACTATACATGTGTCATTCTCTCTATATATACCCAATTGCCTTATGTAAGGTTTCTGGATTTCTCAGATTAACTATCTGCTGATGTTTATGCCACTGCTAATATAGAGACTGATGTAAAATGTAGCATAGAGCAAATATATCAAAGGATATATTCCCAACAGATTATTCTCAGAAAGGATATAAAATTGGCATTATCTGAGATGATATTTAAAGTTAATCATGGTTCCTATATATCTGTGATGGCGAACCAATGCACACGTGCCAGAAGTGGCACACAGAGCCATCTCTCTGGGCACGCCAGCCGTCGCCCGTTGCTCTTCCGGGTTCTGGTGCGTACATGTGCACTAGCCAGCTGGTCTTCGCGCACGCAGGAGCGCCAGAAACCGGACGACCAGGTGACTGGCACGCATGCACATGCCGGAAACCTGAAACTCAGCTTCCCAGCGCGCACATACGCACTGGGGAACTGCTCTTCCGGTTTCCAGTGCTCCCCTGCACGCATGCGTGTGCTCCAGTTTCGGCATTCAGTGCCAAAAAGGTTTGCCAACACTGCTATATATGCTAAATGCATTCATTTATTTGCTTGGCTATCCTTATATTACTTTAAACCCATCATTAATTTACATATATACTCATACAGTATATAAGCCCATCTGCAGATAAGCTGAACCTGGTTTGTTAGGTACATTTTGGCACCTAAAATTCCTGGCTTATTCACAAGTTTATAAAAATAAAACCTCTAGGAGAGTCTGAAGGCCCATCTCCACAATCATTTAACTCAATGAAATTAAAAGGCTATATAACTCTCCTATTCCTATTCAAGTTTCACCCCAACTGGAACATTAATTATGGCTTTATTTGATTTTCGAACAACACTATCTGCTACCATAATACCTTAACAATTCAACAAAGGCCATATATTTTATTTTATTAAATGTAGAGCCAGCCAATCCCTATGACCCTGGATACACAATAGAAGCAAAAGGCCATTAACTGTTTCAAGTCTTGTCAACATTGTCCAATGTCAAACAAGTAGCCATGATGAGTATTAAGCCACTGTGCTTATCTGAATATTGTTGGCTGCCACTAATTCATTTTGTCATTTAAAATATAGCAGCAGTAGTGTCAAATCCACTTATTGGGAAATGTTTTGTTTTGTTCAATTCCCTAAAAGGGAGAACAAAGTGCAATCTCAAGTTTGTTTGCAGGTCACCTATCAGAAATCAAATCTTACTGGGATCTCTGCTAGACAAAGGTCTACTCTAAATAATAATACATTTTCATATCCACCCAACTGGGAATGTTTCTAGAGTATGTTCCCCTCCCCCCTCTCATTCAATTGTGTCTGATGCTTGGAGACAGCCTGGACAAATCTCTATAGTTTTCTTGGCAAGGTTTTTCAGAAGTGGTTTGCCATTGCCTCCTTCCTAGGGCCAAGACAAAGTGACTAACCCAACGTCACCCATCTGACTTCATGCCCAAGGAAGGACTAGAACTCACAGTTTCCTGGTTTCTACTCTGATGTCTTCACCACTACACCATAATGGTTCTGTAGAAGATGTTTAAGTTTGAGTCTCTAAAAGCTTTCAAGGGAAAAGAGTTTTTTCAGTAGTCCCATGTGTATTAGTTTATACATACTCACTAATGCTATCCAAACATTTTAAGGAATTATCCAGAGTTTGTACCCTCCATTTATAAATTTGTTAATTTACCTACAAATTAGACGGCGGAATGAATACCATTGGTTGAATGCCAAAAAGCACTTCATTTTTCCATCTGCACATCCCTTTTCCTTTGACACAGAACTTTCTCAGCAGCAGCTAGTGAGTTTTTAACAACTCCCAAACCACAGTCAAAGCCATCCTTCAGCAAAATACAATTCCTGTTAAAACTCTGCAAAACTCTAATGAACACTGCTTTGTAAATCAGCAACTTTATCCTAATATTTAGTTTATCATAAATTCATGAGGCTTTGAGGAACACCTACATTTTTCAGAGCTGGGCTTCTCCCCCCCTCTCTCCCTCCCCCCCTCTCTCTCTCTCTCCCTCCCTCCCTCCCTCCCTCCCTCTCTTAAAATGGAATGGTAATTCTGTAAGTGCAGAATCCAGTTCCTCCCAGATTTTCCTTTCACTCCAAATCGGATTTCTTACATATTTTAATCACAATGTCTGAAATAATACCAAGCAAAATCAGAACCACAGCTACAGTATGGTTGGGTTTGTATCTGGACCCTGAGATTGCCAGAGGCATTGGCTAAAGAAAACTATCACTGTGGTATCCTTTTCAAAAAAAACTACCTTCTTGGTAGGTATCGAGGCCTGCCAGAGGTTGAAAGAATGACAAAGGTGGATGAACAGAAGCTTCTCATTTAACCCATTTTTTAAAGAATGGCTTGGAACTCAAAGTCTTATGCTGCCTCAAGAGCGTCTCTCTCCCTGCCTTTGTGATTGTCTGACAATATGGGGTAAAAATAACCAGCCTGCATCGGCAGAGAGATAAAAGTTTGCCTTTTGTGTCTCTATGGGCAGTAGGATAGCAGCACCAATGGAGCTGTGTGGATATGACACATGGGAATTTCTGACATATCTCTCCCTATCCTGACCTTGACAGGCACAATAAAAAGGGGCCTCACGGCACACACACACAGAGTCACTCAGCCCCATAGCCCAGGTTGGTAATAAAAAGCATGTCTGTGTTGCACGTCTGTCCTGTCCTGTCCTGAAGCCCTGCTTTCCTTAGTGCATTCTTTTTACAAAAAGGGAAGTAGAGGAACATGAACTGTTGTCTGGAAGACAAACTTGGGAGTCATAATATGGCTAAAGGGACTATGAAAAGAAGGTACACTTATGATGTGTGGAAAGTCATGGGTGGCAGCAGGTGTAACTGAAATTGTGATTGTTTCAGTATGAATGTGTGGATGTGAAGATATCTGTTGCTATAGCAAGGCTTAGTAACAATAGCAGTAGTTGGGGCTTATAAAATGAGTGATGTTAATAATCTTGTTGCAGTTACCATCAATTTATCTTAATAGTTCTGGGGTGTGTGTGATAGAACAGATGCATAGGCTTTCATAATATCTTGTAGTGTTACTTGCCACTGTGGTAACCTACCACACAGGATGCTAACTCAGTCAAATTCCTTTGAGGTGTAAGCTGGCAAAGAAATGAAACTAAGATAACTTACAGTCTATTGGTGGGGTGCTCATTAAATACAAATTGACCAACTAGTAATTTTTTCCTGGGATGCTGATTGTCTTTCAAATAAACCTAAAGTAGTTGCATCTTGGTCTGATTTTTGATATTATACAATGGGCATACATTCTTGATTATTTAATATAATCTCACTATGCTTTCTGATTTTATATAGTTAAAAAGCACATGGAGTAATGATAGGAATAAAAAAAATTGTATTATATAATTAAAATTAGCACATATGTAGCTAGATTTATAATTTGGAATAAAATCTGATGCAGTGTATAAATATTAGAACACTATTTTTAATTTATAGAATACATAAATTTGCATGCTTTCATATCATCCAGCTTTCATATCATCCAGCAATTAAAAGGTTGGTGAACCATTACAGCACATATTAATGTGGTTTGGCTGTATTATTGACTAAAATGTATCTTGCTTTTGTTTTTTGTTTTGTCTTTTTATACTCTAGGGTAGTTGGCTGATCTGTTTGCTGCTGACTAGGCTTTATCCTTCCAATAGTCAATATGAGTAGGATGGACAGGGAAGAATTTGGGGAGGCTGCCGAGTACCTCCGGAAAAGTTATGAGGAGATGATGAAGTATCAGACTATGGCATTTGATGGTAAGACCACCTTTTTTGCGTGGAAAGGACTTCAACCCCATGATCCATTTCTAATATTGCTTCCTGGGTAGAGGAATTCTGCACCTTTTTTTTTATCCATTTAAAATGTTGAAGCTGATTATGGCCATAGAGACTGAGACAACTAGATTAACAGTTAAACAATTCTGCTTAAACAGCTTCTTCTTTAGTCATTTTGGTTGTAATGGAGAGTGCAGTAAAATGATTGTCGCTCCATCTTTATGTTATGTTGATGATCTGTCTGTTGCTATGCTATAATTATGTGAATTGTGAAGTGTCTGGTTTAGCATTTACTTGCTTTTAATTATATTTAGGAAAACATTCATTTAGGGTGGTTTATAAACAGGTTTATAATTGCCACAAATGAGTTCAAATTTATAATCAACTGTTCAGAAATATGTACCTGTGATTTGCATTTATCACAGCAACTACAGGACAACTGAAATGTATATATTAAGCAAGTGCACAAAGTATGAAATGGAATTTCTTGCTTCCTAAAATATTGAAAATATTCCATGAAATTGAGAATCATATAATCAAAGAATTGGAGCCTTCAAGTTCAATTTGTATGCACGATACAGGAATCCAAATAAAGCATCCCTTACGATAGTTGTTTAGCCTCAAAATATATTGCTAAGGAAGTTGTTAGACATCCAACAGATAACAATTTATAGTAGGGATGGATACTAGATTCTTTACATATACCTTTCTACCCTGACATTATCATATGAAACAGCAGTTACCTCATTGCCATTGCCACTGCTTACAGGAGTGATCTCGCTTACATTACAATAAATAGCAAGAGTTATACATAAGAAAAGGAGGAAAATCATGCTATTGTTCATCCCCAAATTTTCCATTTGACTGGTTCTTAAAAGGAAACATATCATATACAAATTAAAAAAAGAAGTGGATAAATATTCCTGGATAAATTCTAGGAAAGCTTGCTATCTTTGGGCATCTCTTGAAGCTGTGATTAGAAATTGTGTGAATAGGCTGTTTAGAAATTTCCATTTTGCAAAATTCTCTGCAATCATACATACAGCCTATTTAAGTCCCATTGAAGTGAATAGGATTGATGCAGCCTAAATATGTTCAGGATTGCAATCAGTGCCCATCCATTTTTTAGTCACCCTATCCAAGCAAATGCATCTTTGCTTTTTGTCAAATATGGAAAATGACCTTTCAGATGTTGCTGATGGATGAGAAATGCAGAAAGAGCATGCTTTTAGTTGCCTTAAAAGACATTTTTCTCTTGACTAGATTCTAATATTGCTCACCATTGACTTCATTTGCTGGTATTATACAGAATTTTATATATAGAAGGCCACACACTTCCTTCTGATAGAGATGAAAGAATGCTAAAAATTTGAGTTACTACAAAATTAGACCTTAAGATTGTTGAATATTTTACCCAATCTTCATTATTTAGCCAAATCTTCATTTTTTGCAATTATTTTTTAAAAATCTAATATAATATATATTTGAGCAGACAATGATTAATCAAAATATTGTAATTCAAAACTTTGCAGCAAGTTTTAATTTCCAAAGTTTTAAAATCTATTTATTTTAATTCTAGACCTAGAATTATAATATTAATAGCAGAAATATCAATTCCAAAATTAATAGGAATAAATTAAACATAAATAAATATTCAAATCACAGCATTTCCCCATTCAGTAACTGAAGAATTAAAGGAACAAGAATAATGTTATGCAAAATATTTCTGGATCTTGTAAAATAATTATGTATGGCACCTGCATTATCTGAATCTAATATCTATTTGTACAACTTTTTTAAAAATTGTTTATGTTCTTCTTGTCTCTTTGTTCATAAAGGAAAGAAAAGAGCTTGGATTCCAGATGAGAAGGAGGCTTATATTGAAATTGAAATTAAAGAATCCTCTGGTGGCAAAGTCACAGTGGAAACCAAAGATAAAAAGGTAAAAAAAAAATCCAACATACCAAATAATATCCAAATAGGAAACTGAAAAGGAAAGTTACATTTGCTCAACATTGTGCAGAGGAGAAGAAAAAAGGAGAATGCATCTAAACATAGAGAATGTTTCACCTGTATAGCACTATTCTTCAAAATATTAAAAGTAAGGTAAAGCTTTCCCTGTTTAGTCATGTCCGACTCTAAGGCGTGGTGCTCATCTCTGTTTCTTGACCGAGGGAGCCAACTATATCCAGAGACATTTTCCATGGCCATGTGGCCAGCATGGCTATATGCCAAAGGCACATGGAACACTGTTACCTTCCCACCAAAGTGGTACCTATTAGTCTACTCACATTTGCATGCTGTTGAGCTGCTAGGTTGGCAGGAGCTGGGGCAAGGAACAGGAGCTCACCCTGTTGTGTCGTGCTTGGGTCTCAAGCCCAGGCTGTCAGCTTTCAAACAGCTGACAAGCTTAGTGTCTTTAACCACTGAGCCATCGCATCCCCTCTACACATGTATAAATTTGAAAAGAAGTCCTATAAGAAAAGGTGTTAAAAGGATGAAACTGAAACTCCCTCATTTTAACAACTATAGCAAGATTATAGAGGCATATTATGTTGTATTTTTCATACATCTGCTACAATGAATTTGATTTCTCTATCTAATGTCAAGAAAGGCTAGAAAAACAATATGCTATGCGTTCTTCTCAATTACGTTAGGTTTATCAAATTATACGGAAAAAAGCTATCACCTAAGCTGTATTTATTTGGCGTGTTAAATTTATTTATTTATTTATCTATCAAATTTATTGGCCACCCATCTTACCATAAGGTAACTCTGGGCAGCTGACAGTTACGTATAAGCTAAAACATAAAAAGTTAAAAACAAACATTAAAGCCAAAGATACATGGGGAGGGTGGGGGCGGAGTTGGGGGGGAGTTGTGATCTGTTATTACTCAACCACCTCCATTGCACTGTTCCCCCACTGGAGCCCCAAGCCAACTGGCAAAGTCACATCATTAGGCCCTTATGGATAGGTAGGAGGGTTGGGGCAAACCTCACATTGGGGGGCAAGATATTCCAGATAAATGATATATTAGAACAGCGGTTCTCAACCTGTGGGTCGCGACCCCTTTGGGGGTCGAACAACCATTTCACAGGGGTCGCCGCGCGCGTTAGCCCGCCATCTTGGTGCCACCATCACTGCAGGGTGAAAAGGTCCCGGTTCGGCTGTGCCTGCGGGTCGCCGGACAGCTGGTAGCCTGGACGCCGCCATTTGGGTTCTTCTACCCTCTGCGCATGCGCAGAATGCTTTGTGCATGCACAGAGGGTAAAAGAACTCTAAATGGTGGCATCTGGGCGG
>QLTV01003132.1:4599672-4623195 GCA_003457575.1 Thermophis baileyi | reverse complement strand
ACGGTGGCGGCGGGGGGTGTCACGGGGGGGTTGCGCCATTAGAAAGGTTGAGAACTACTGTATTAGAACAAGCAATTATATTTTCTAAATTTACATTTTAGCATCAAAATGCTTGTATAAAATTATGTTATATTTTGTTCTGTATAAGTGCTGCTCTTACTTAGAATAGGAATATTATAAATTGAAAATTTTCCATTTTTTCTTTTTAAAGCAATGTTATGCAAGTTTCATTATTTCTAAATTTGTCTAATAATTAAAAGAGCTTCTCAAATTGATAAGCAAGCAAGATAATGATAATGTATGACTATTTCTCCTCTGTTATAGCAGAGCTATATAGGGTAAATACAGGGCCTAAACTTTACCTTACAGTTACCTTCTGAACCTCTACTCTTACTTTGGTGTTTTAATTGTTTGAAATTAAATCTCCCTCAAGAAGAAAGATTGAGAGTCATTAACAATTAAATAACTGTTAACTCCAGGCTTGCAGCATGTATAAGGAAGAAACAGAGGTGGGTTCCTCCCGGTTCTGACCGGTTCTATAGAACCGGTAGTAACTTGCCGGCCTGGGTCGCTAGAACCGGCAGCGACCTAGGCCTGCCACACCCCTGAACCGGTTCTTTCGGTGCCGCCATAGGCGCCGCCATCTTGTTTTTTGCTTCTGTGCATGCGCAGAAGCTTTTTTAAGCACTGCGCATGCGCGAAGCGTGCACGAAGTGCGTGTGCACCCACGAAGTGCGCATGCACCCGCGTGGCGTGACACTGAGCGAACCGGCAGCGAAGAAAACCAGAACCCACCCCTGGGAAGAAACATTTATAAATAGGTTTTGTGTGAATATGAAATTTAATGGATTGAGTAAATTAATGTGTTAAATGGATATAAGAGAAAAACGAGTTCTGAAGTAAAATGTGTCTTTCAGATGAGAGGTGATGTGGACCACATACAGATGTTCTTCATTATAAGACTAAATGGGGGAAATGCTCTTTTAGAACTTTTGATATTTTAGTTTCAATACTTACCTGCCTTATGTATTTTATATGAACAAATGATAATCTGAAATAACTACCTGCCTTATGTATTTTCTACTCTGAAATATGAGGCACATGCAGCAGTGTCTTTGCTGAGCTTAATGGTTGCCCAGGTCTATAAGAGGGAAGCTCATCTAGCAGGGGTCTTTGGGGTTCAGATGTCAAAAGTAAAAGCTGGATCCTCTTTTAGTTTTAAGATAAACTTACAAAGCTGTTTGGTGGTGGAAGCTTTCTAGGATTTCAGAGAGTGTTTTCACAGCCCTTTCTGGAGATGCCAGGGATTTAACTAGAGACCTACAGTACATGCAAAGCTGATAAGCTGCCAAGGAACAATAAAATGTTCTTCTAATGTGTTAGTTTCTGGTATCTTAATAAGTCATCCAGATCAAAGAACAGTAGATTATTCATGTATTTAAAAGCAAGTAAATGAATATAAGATGTATAAACCTCTCTCCCTAGCTATGTGCATCTGAGTTCCTAACTATGTTTTTAACTTGTTAAGCTACTACTGACAAGACTGTTTTCTTTTCATAAGAGTATTGTATTTCTTAAATACAATTCATTCTAATCAGGCACAGACGTGTAATATGATAGTTATTCTAGTTCTTGAATTTATAGAATTATATACTTCAGCTGTTTATCTAAATATCACCAAACCTTCCTGTTTGAAACTCTGCAGAATATTATTTTGTTTAGGTTATATTTATCCACACAAACCACAATGGCAGCAGCCACATTATACCATGGGAACAACTGCATTGTAATTCAGGAGCCATGGCAAGATTTGACTACTCAGTTCTTAAGACTCTGATCCTAAAAGTCAATGGGAGTTACTCCCATGTAAACTGATATAGGATTGGGTTGCTAGTGGATGCCTCCTCAATTACTACTCTGCCTTCAAATATTTCCAGTCTAACATTGAGGGATGTAAAATTAATATAAAACAATTCTTTGAATGGAACTAACTTTATAAGGAGGCAAGCTTCCTATAACAAGAGGGTGAAATATTGACTTGGAAAATATTCAATGGCTAAAACTTCTTCTCTTTCATGAAATACAGCTTTCAGTAGTAATTCATATTGGATTAGTGATGATAAATAACCAATATGTTCTTGAAAAATTTAAAGAAGGAAATCACAATTTTCCCAAGATGATATTTTGTGACCAAATGCTTATATATATTAGAGCTAAATAGCTTGAAATAGATCTATACTAGTCTCCCTTTATTTATGTAAAAATATAACATATAGAAACGCACTGTCGTTTGTAATTAACTATCTGGATGGCCCCTGGAGGGGCCGAAAGGCAAAAAGGAAGCAGTATGCTTTCTCCCATATTTGGGTATACCAGGTGATTTAACAGAGAAAAAAAAACATATATATATCCTTGTCCCTGGAACATGCAGATAGGGAGAAGAATCCTGTGGCTCAGAGGTTAATCAACTTGCCTTGTTAGGCTGGCCTTGGGAAAAGGAAACAGAGGAAAAGTGCCATTAAAGGAAGAGAAAAGACTGTTTGGAAAGTGGAAGAAAGTGAAGACAGACAGACGATACATAGAATATATTTGTTTTTTTATATATATACACACACACATATACATATACATATACATATACATATACATATACATATACATATACATATACATATACATATACATATACATATACATATACATATACATATACATATACATATACATATACATATATTTCTACTTGAATTAACATATATTTCTGTTAACTTTTTGTCAAGCATTTATTAAATGTAGCACAGGAATATTTAGGACCTTTATTAAAGCCCATGACACTGAAAAAGAAATCTTAAGAACTAAGCTTCAAACAAAATTATATATGTATAAAGTGCAATACCCCTGAGGGTACTCCCTCCAGGCAATGAGCATTTCAAGGGAACAATATAGGGACTGAATTCCATTTTCAGATGCAGAAACCTAGCCTGACATCCCCCTTGTTAGAGTCTGCAGAAATATGCAGAACCTTTCTTTCCCTGATACCCAAACTCAGCATTATAGTGGAAACAGAAAAATGTAGCATGGGCAGAATGAGACAATATTTAATCCATTGGATCAAAAGCATATCCATTTCCAAAGCAAGCCTTAACATGGGGAGAGATTTAAGCCACCACTACACAACAAAACAATGCATTGCCCTCAATTCTACTCTATAGTCTGGCCTAGAAAAAAAATAGTGTAGTTGGAAGTCCCAAACAAGTGGAAAAACTGTCCTGCCAGGCAAATATATTTTATATACATGTCCATGTATTTGATTTCTTTTTGTGTGTAGTACTTTTTGAATACTGGACAGTATTCCTCCCCCCACCCTGCTGATTTTGTTTCATTTCGTTTACTTTATTGTCATTGCACCTCGTACAATGAAATTAAATGCCATCTTCAGTGTACATTATAATTATAAAAACAAAACACAAACACATACATCCTTCACATTCTATACAAAAAAGGAGTGCCCAGCCGCAGCATCCATGTGCACAGCCATCTTGAATGGAATCTTGGGCAGTACCCAGTAGCAGCAGATATGAATCTGGTATCCAATGGAGCCAAGGAAACTTAGAATGATCCAAGCACTATCACAACACAAGCCCTCCTCTTTTTCTAGATGAATTGTGACAAGGATCAGAGTTAAACCACTACACTATGGTGTAGAGTCTGCTTTAATCTGCTCCATGAACAAACTTCAGCTGGATTTCTGAGATCCATAAGTTCCCCCCCCCAACTATTTATTTATTTATTTATTTAATTTGTCATACATGTACAAGATAACAGGTATAAGTATAAACATGAATATGAACACAGGAAATGGATATGAATAATGGGGACAGTAGGACAGGGACGGTAGGCATGCTGGCGCGCTTATGCACGCCCCTTACAGACCTCTTAGGAATGGGGTGAGGTCTACGGTAGACAGTTTAAGGTTGAAGCTATGGAGGTTTGATGAAGTAACAATGGAGTCAGGTAGAGCATTCCAGGCATTGACCACTCTATTGCTGAAGTCGTATTTTCTGCAATCGAGTTTGGAGCGGTTTACCTTGAGTTTGTATCTATTGTGTGCTCGTGTATTATTGCGGTTGAAGCTGAAGTAGTCATTGACAGGTAGCAGATAATTTTGTGTACTACGCTTAGATCAAAGTTCCCCCACTTGTTCATTTATTGTAATAGCATAGCATATCAATATGATATTTTGATATTTTCCTTGAACACTGAGATTCCATAATATTTACAATGAGAAATCTTTGGCCAATAAAGAATTCTGTTCTGTTCCATTCAGTTCTTTCTTTATCTAATTTGCTGTTATATTTTCTAACTAGCTTAATTTCTTGTTTAATAACTAACATGTTCTGTTACATATTAAAATTTAGGTTGTTAGTACGATGTAAGGATTGAGAAACATTTATGAATTACTCTTTAATTGAAAGTTTCCAAGGTAGTCTATGGACCCAATAAAAACCACAATAGAAATAGTAAAGACAATGCTGAAATTTATCATAATAAGAGATAAATGTCAAAATGTTATCATATCTTAATGAATAGGTTTGTGGATTATAGCCTACTTCATCAATTAATAGCCTCATTGTCATGTAAGTTATGTGATTTAACAGTTGCATGCTAGATCCTTAAGGATTTTCTTTGAGCTTATGGATCAGTACATAAACAAGATAGGTTCTTGTATTTTCATCAAACAATTTGTTTGATTCCTCTAGACTCTTGTGGTTAAAGAGGATGATGTCCAACCTATGAATCCTCCAAAATTTGACATGATTGAAGATATGGCTATGTTAACTCATCTCAATGAGGCTTCAGTCCTGCATAACCTGAAACGGCGTTACACCAAGTGGATGATCTATGTAAGTTAGAAGGATAAACACTGTTGATTATACTGTATTGCATCCTGTGTGTGAAACAAGTTTTAGATTTATTCATTGTACCAAATAGTAAGATTGTGTGTTATAAAACTCCCAACTGCTAACTAATTTCATCAGAAATAGTTATTTTAAAAAATATTACATATTTAAATCCTAGATGAATTTGAAATATGGTACTAGAATTGAAACATTTTACATTACTTGTTCTTCTTTAAATTACATCCTTATCAATAGGGCCAGAAAATGATTTAATGATGGTTCTGAGTTTTAGGGGGCTCTTGAGCAATTTTCTATCTTTGGACATTTTCCCAGAAAGGACCAACCTTTTCCTTGTTGCTGTCACTGCTACCCCTTCATTTTTGCACCCTCTTTAAGCAAAGGAGGTAATAAAAAGAATGTGTAGTATTTTCTCACTTACTATTGTTTATTTGAAGAAACAGATGAACTGAACTAGGAGGTGGAACAGAGAGAATAAAAATCTCTTAAGACTTGGCAATGTGCCCTCTACTGGAGTGTGAGCCTTGCGTTTGGCTAATGAACTGTACTATTGGTGTCAGCCTGGTTTACTTTTCTCATAGCTATGCTGTTTCTTTCTTCTCAGACCTATTCAGGCTTGTTCTGTGTCACCATAAATCCATATAAATGGCTTCCAGTCTATACAGCTCCTGTTGTAGCAGCTTATAAAGGCAAGCGGAGGTCTGAGGTCCCGCCCCACATCTACGCCATTGCAGACAATGCCTACAATGACATGCTGCGCAGTAAGTGTCTAATCCAATTTTTACAAAAATTTGTGGGAAAGGAACTGAACACCTGATTTAGTCCTATTCTTCACACTTCCCAGTTGGAGTCAATATGAAGGGGATTGCGTATCAACAGCATATAGAGAGCTATGAATTTTACACAATTGTTTTTCAACTTTTAATGCTTTTTAATATTGCCAGAGTTGTTCATCTCTTTCATATGTACCTAGCAGATCTAGTTATCTGAAAATAAAAATTCAGAAAGAGAAAATGGTTTTTAGAGGTAGCACAGACTTGCATAATAATTTATCTAAAGCAAAAACATGCAGTAGAGTTCAGCAATTACTTCTATGATTTAAGAAAATCTTTGCCAATGTGAAACTAGCTGCTGAATTTTGGGTCTCCCTGTGTCACAACCTATACTACTGACAAGTTTAGTACAGGTAGTCCTCGACTTACAACAGTTTGTTTAGTCACCATTCAAAGTTACAACGGCACTGAAAAAATGACTTATGGCCATTTTTCACACTTATGACCATTGCAGCATCCCCATGGTCATGTGATCAATATTAAGATGCTTGGCAATCGACTCATATTTATGATGGTTGCAGTGTCCCAGGGTCATGTGATCACCTTTTGTGACCTTCTGACAAGCAAAGTTAATGGGGAAACCAGATTCACTTAACAACCGTGTTACTAACTTAAGAATTGCAATGATTCACTTAACAGGTGTGGCAAGAAAGATCATAAAATGTGGCAAAATTCATGTAACAAATGACTCACTTAACAATATAAATTTTGGGCTGAATTGTGGTCATAAGTCGAGGACTATCTATATAGGAGTGGAATAAGTTATGTATCATTCCAGCTTCATTTCTCTACCCAAATGTTCTGAAGAGACTATATACCACTTCAGAATCCATTGGGAGGTTGGTGGATAGTGGCATGCAACTGTAACAGAAACATTAAACTAGAATCCTTCTGTTGGATGTGCTACAGACATATTTTGGTTTTGATTATATATGGTTAATCAAACTTAACATAAGCATTCCCATATAGATTCAGCTTTCTGAATCTAATATGCTGCCAGTACATCAAAAAGACTCCTTTGAAATAAGCTCAATGCATGAGCACATCTATTTAGTTTTACTTAAAAAGTATACATTTTTCTGTTTCCTTCTTCCAAGAAGTTTCTGACTTCTCTATCTAGCCTACAGTCGTTGGATTTCCCAGAGATTTCTCACCCTAGTCTTAGCTGGTTCCAACCTTGCTTTTCTTTTTTTAATCACTTATGTTAGGTACAGCACCTGATACAAATGTCAGTGCATCTCTCTCTCTCCCTCTCTCCCTCTCTCTCCCTCCCCCCTCCCCCCCTCTCTCGTGCATGTGTTGAAATCTTCATCTTAATTTCTACGGTGAACACAAAAAGCCTGCATAAGGACAGTTTTTTATGAGTCCCTCTGAATAGCTATTAAAATATGACCATACAAATGAGTGTATTAGACAGGACAATGAGTCTAATCTCAGATTCATAGCTGGAATCAGAAAGTTAAAAAAGAAGGACATCAGTTTGACTATGAATGGGCTGGTGTTAATGATACAAACTCTAAAAAGAATGACTTGAACCTTAATTTTTTTTCTTTACCTTACAGATCGAGAGAATCAGTCTATGCTTATCACGTAAGTGCTGACTCTTATCTGTGCAATCGATATCTCATTTGTATGTGCTTTTGAGTTAAGTTCTTTTTGTCCTATGGTTTCTATATTAAATCAATTCTAGGTAGATCAAGTTTACCATATCATCCTGTTGAGAAAAGAAAGCTGAATTGTTTGGGCAGGCTGCACAGTCTTTGAGGAACATAATGATCTCTTCCTGCAACTCCCTATCCTCTTTCAGTTTGTTATCTCAGATTTTCTGGCTATTATATGTCAGTGAACAGCTGCTACTATTGTCACAGGGGGTATACAGCCAACCAAAAGTGGGACAGCAAATAACTCTGTATGGTTGATCATTCTTCCTGTGTGCATCATTTGTTTTGAGGGCACCATGTCATTTAGGTATTATGGGGAAGCATTTTCTGTGAAAGACCCCAATTAAGCCAATAAAATTCCATTTATATTATTCCATTTTTCATATTCCATTTGGACATACTGCCAGAAACATTGTGGTGGTCTATGATTAGTTCAATTGGAAGGTACAGTACACTGTTGGGGAATCTGAACTAGAGCAAGTCCACACCACTTTTGTTTCATTAAACAGAACTAGTTCAATGGCCATATCTTACCTGTTGCTTTCATCAACCCTGATAAAATCCCTTGCACTAATGGACTACTAGATACGCCTTGGATGTTTGCACATTTGCCTTCCATACATGAACAAGAGCTTAAAAATCAAAACTCTAATGTTAAATACCAGATCAAACTTACAGAGGAAACAACTGAAGAGATTAAGTATCAGTGGACATTAATGAAAGGGATTAATGAAAAAGAATTGTATTATAGGTTACAAGTCAGCGGTGGGTTGCTCCCAGTTCGGCCCGGTTCGGTGAACCGGTAGCGTCGTCGTCAGAAGGCTCCGCCTACCTGCCTGGGACGCTTCTGTGCATGCGCAGAAGCATTGCGCGAGTGCGCGCGCGAACCGGTAGCAACGGGATCTAGAACCCACTACTGCTATAAGTGGACTATGAATGACCACGATTTGTAGATAGGAGAATGCCTTTTAAGAGATCTGAGTATGGGTACAAAAAGTCTATGAGACTAGTAGCATAAAAGGGAAAGAATAAGAAATCAAAGCTGGAGAATGAACAGTGGGCAGGGATTATGAGAAAAGGGGATCCTGGGAGAAATTAGGCTAAACCCCATTTGTAAAAAGAAAGAAAGGGAAGAAGTATTAACTGAAGCAGCCATGATGATGCTATAAAAAGCTTAATCTGCTCCCCCCCTCCCCAAGCTTCCAGCCTTGGCCATGGCCTAATTAGGTAAAGCAGGGGCTGAAAGCATGAGATGTTTGGCTCTAGGCCTGCAGAGACCTCACTCCTACCCCCACCTCAGTATAGCTCTTTGTGTGCTGGGATTACAATGGAAGGGCAGCTAACTTTAGGCATGAAATCAATGCCAGGCCAGTGCCATTGAACTTTATTGATAGCACAGAAGACGATCCCAGCCTAAGTGAAAAAAGATTCAATATCCTGCTGTTCCTCTCTTTGGAGAATTTAGTTTTACATGTGGTTGAACCAACCTTTCATAGTTATCTCTTGAAATATAAAGAAACTCTATGATTTTACTTTTCATTCCTGAAAGCAATTAAAATAATTTTCTATGTGTGAAGTGTGAAGCTGTTTTGTGTAGAACAGCAAAGGAAGTGGAATCTTATGAACTTCCTACAACAGAAAACTGTTTCTATTTAACACAAATTGATGATTAAATAGCCTGTATCCCAGCTTTTACTTTCTGGAAGAATGCTAAAATCTACAGGCTGAGTCAATCTTGCCCATGTAGTCAACAGTTCCTGGGAAGGGATGGGGATGAGAAAGGGAAGACTCATATCAATGATGCCACCTTGTTTCCTCTTGCTAGTAAATAGGTTCCAGTGCAGAGTTTATCTAGAACAGGAGTGTCAAACTCGTGGCGTCATGTTTTCATCCCGTGACATATCGCGAATTTCCCCCCTTCACTAAAATGGGGATGGGCGTGGCCAGCACGTGATGCATCCGGCCCACGGGTTTGACATCCCTGATCTAGAACTATGTACTGTAGAAGCTCTGAAGCTGCAGTTTTTCCTGAATCTCTTAGTGCAGAATGTTAAGAGCATTTAATCTTCAAGGCTGTAGTCTGTTCAGATGTTCCAGATGCATCTAGAATGTGTATGTACATGTAGAAACTTACAAATGCATTTAACTTGATATTTCCCAACTTGTACTGCCAGATATATTGAAATGGCATCTCTCAGAATTTCCAATCAACTCAAGATCTAAATCTTTGTTGTACAACAGATATTTTGATGTAATCAGTAGCAGTTTCTTTTGTTTCTAATGTTATGTTCAATTTGTATGAAAAAAGTCAAATAATATTATGCTTATCGTATTGATACCCTAAATTTTAATTAATACTGATAGAAAAAATAATCCAATCAGTTGATGACTGTGCTGCTTAGGAATCTGGGGAGAGGAAATTGTATTTTAACAGATTTCCCTGTGTCTCACCCCATAAATAGCTCAGATGCAACCGTTGGACTTAAAACCATATTTTTCAAAGCAGGACAGGCCTTTGTCCATCCATATTGCACATAAGGCAAAGGTCAAGGCAACAGAGGCATCATACTGTCCAATCCCATTATTTTCAGGAGCAAGAAAAAGATAGATGTCCCCTGTGCGACATTGTTCTTGTTCATCCAGGCCCTTTTTGAAATATCTCATAAACACACCCTGTGTCCTGGGTACCACAAAATCCATTCATTAATAAATAGTATTTAAGACTTAGTGGGATGGTTAATATGCTAGCATGTCTTTCTCCACTCTGAACTCTATAGTATATTTCTGGGTGGTTGAGAATTGACTGGCTGATTGTGTGAGTATGGGAAATTTTTGATAATTGCTTCATGCTCTTCATCTGTGTATTTCTATTACTCTAAGCGGAGAATCTGGTGCTGGTAAGACTGTAAACACCAAGCGAGTCATTCAATACTTTGCCATTGTCGCAGCCCTGGGTGACTCTCCGGGCAAGAAAGGAGTAAGGCCTTCATTTGCAAAAAATGTTTTTCTCTTTTCTTTTGTTCATTTTTCTTTTGTTTCATTTTGGACTTCTTTTATGTTTGGCAGTGTGTTGGACATGGCCTTTTCTTTTGTTTTGAAACAAGCAAGGCTTGAAAAAATTGCTTTTGGGGAAAATTTCATGAAAAGGATGATGAGGCAGTGGTTGCTTCAAGGATTTTTTTTTTTAATGACCAATGTGTTTCTCTTCCCTCCATTATTTTTATTTTCAAAAAAGGGGGGAAGTTCCCCAAAGCAGTCTTGCAACTCTTTCTTTTAAGCCTTGCTTTTTGTGATTTCCCTCCCTCAATTATCTCTCTTGTTCCTTTTTATTCTTTTTCATCTTGTATCCTTCCTTATTCTGTTTCTTCTTCATCTTGCATTTCTTTTTTCTTTTCCCTTTTTCCTTTTTTCTTTTTGAAATATCTTTGCAACCGCTTATTTTCTTATCAGTAATTTTTTTGACTTTGATTACTGTAAAAAAAAAAATCACCAATAGTGTTTTCCTTCTTTGGGTTTGTTTTTTAACCTTCTTGCTTCTTGGTGCTGTTCTTTATATTTATCTAATACATTTAACATTTTTGATGTATTAAATATGTTAATTTTTATGAAAATTTAATCATTTTGGATTTTCTCATCAACAAAATTGGATTGTTTTCATCTTTGATTGGCATTTTCTGTGACTCTAATTTTGTATTTTTGAAATTCTAAATCTGTCTTTTAAAATCTTTTTTATAGCAAGCACCTGCCACTAAAACCGGGGTAAGTTTTTAAATAAGGAAACACTGTAAACTTAAAAAAATAAAAAATAAAAATTAAATATCAAAAACTTGAGTGAGGAGCAGGCAATGTGATTATCAAATTTAGGACAGCTTCTAGAAACATGTGATGGCTCTCTTTGGCCAGGTAGTTACGGTATATATGGCAGTCAGTGTGCGTAAATTTGTTTTCCATGGGGCAAAATTTTGATCTATGAGTGTGAAAATATATTATCCATGATTGTTTCATAGGGTACCCTCGAAGATCAAATCATTGAGGCTAACCCTGCTATGGAAGCTTTTGGCAATGCCAAAACCCTGAGAAATGACAACTCTTCGCGGTTTGTAAGTATACTTTAAATCAAAGCAGCAATATATAACACTTTATGGTTGTTATGTGTATGCTTTGTTAGTTTGTTATGTGGTACCATTAATGATGATGATGGTACCATGTCCAAAAATTTCACAAAACACATCAAAAAATTGCAGCTTCCTGCAATAACACCAGCGGAACTGCAAAAAACTGTGCTACTCGGAACATCATATATTTTAAGAAGATACTTGGTTGATACCTAGGATGCTGGCAGCAACCTGTATCAACCATTAGCACCAGTCAATGGTATTTGTGACACATTTTTAAATATTCAGTTGATTGAGTTTCATGTTTAATGAGTAAAAGAGATAATAATAATAATAATAAATAATAGCAGCAAACAACAATAATATCTAGGCTGCAAAAGATGGCAGCATGGAGATTTAGAAAATGCTAACTTTTTGTAGTATAGACATAGAAGCCTTATTGTGATACATTGGAAAAGAAAGCAGTATGTGAGCCCCTTTTCTTTCCACATATTTTAGGGCAAGTTCATCCGTATCCATTTTGGACCATCAGGGAAATTGGCATCTGCTGACATTGACATATGTGAGTAGTGAATCTAGAAGAAAATTGAATAAATTTCTGTAGGATGAAGTTATAAATGAGATTACTGAATAAATGGGCAAGAGTTGATTTTTAATTATAATAGTTTATATAATAGTGTATAAATGTAAAAAAAGAATGATAATTTCCAGATGCCTCTGAATATCAGTTGTTGCACTTATGTTCTATTTATGGGCTTTACAGAATAATTTGCCCTGTATTTCTACTGTGGAAACAAACTGCTGGATTGAATATGTATTTTGCTTTCACAAAACTCTACTTTTGTTCTTCAAGAGTGATCTCCTATAAAATCCAGGACAGTTTCATAAAGTAAAGTAGCCTTGCAACTGAATATTTTGCATTTTGTTTTTAGACTTGTTGGAAAAATCAAGAGTGATTTTCCAGCAGCCAGGAGAGAGGAGTTACCACATTTACTACCAAATCCTTTCTGGAAAGAAGCCAGAACTACAAGGTAATCAGCTTTGAAATGGTATGCAAAGGAATTTGTTAGTAGCCAGCATGGAAGACACATAGACCAGAACAGCCGCAGAGCTGTTCTGATAGCTCTGATAGGCTGCTGTATATCAACAGTTGCTATCGGTATCAATAAATCTGCATCTACAACAAAGCTACAGTATAAGTTCATACTTTTCTTCTTGTGAGCACATTCACATCTATATCCATCTTTTGGGTCATTGTTGGCTCAAAGACTTCTAATAGGCTTCATAGCTAAACAGCAATTTTCAACCCAGAACTTTCCCATTGACGATGCATGCTTATAATATTTCAGAAATTCACTGAAATTCTCTTATAATAAATCCATAGAAAGCTGGTCTAACAAATATTTAATCAATAAAATGAATATGTTCAATTCATCTCAATTATATAATAATTAAACAATTTTCATAGCACTGCTCAGGTTTATCAGTTTAGCATAGACCCATGATGGCGAACCTATGGCACGCGTGCCGGAAGCGGCACGCAGAGCCATCTCTCTGGGCACGCCAGCCATCGCCCGTTGCTCTTCCGGGTTCCGGCGCGCACATGCCAGCTGGAAACCGGAAGAGCAGCTCCCTTGCGCGCATGCACGTGCTGGGAAGCTGAGTTTCTGGTTTCTGGTATGCACATGCGCACCGGCAAGCTGGTCTCCGCACACGCATGCGCGCCAGAAACTGGAAGACCAGGTGACCGGCGCGTATGCACACACCAGAAACCGAAAGCTCAACGGCTAGCTGGTCTTCGTGCACACTGGAGCACCGGAAACCGGAAGAGCAGCTCCCTTGCGTGCATGCGCGTGCTGGGAAGCTGAGCTTCCAGTTTCTGGCATGCGCGCCAGCCAGCTGGTCTTCGCACGCGCATGCATGCCAGAAACCGGAACACCAGGTGACCGGCGTGTATGCACACACCGGAAACCGGAAGCTCAGCTTCCCGGTGTGTAGATGTGTGCCGGGGAACTGCTCTTTCAGTTTCCGGCACTCCCGCGCATGTGCGCCAGGGAGCTGCTCTTCCGGTTTCCGGTGCTCCCCCGTGTGCACGTGCATGCTCCCGTTTCGACACTTGGTGCTGAAAAGGTTCACCAACACTGGCATAGACAGTAGTGTCAAATATCACTTAAAGATTAGACGTTTATGATGACAGCAGACATTAAATAGACAAGTTCCAAAAGTTGCTGGTCTTATTTTTGCAGGGAGACTAAATTTAAGTTGAATCCACTGCATGTTCCTACTTCTTTTTTCCTTAGTTTTATAGGTAAGATTGAATGAATTCCTATAATATATCCCAAATTATAAATGTTAATCTCTAAATTATTCCATTCCAGATATGCTTTTGGTGTCTTCCAACCCTTATGACTATCACTTCTGTTCACAAGGAGTAACAACTGTGGACAACCTGGATGATGGAGAAGAGCTCATGGGTACAGATGTAAGTATTTTTTCAGCAATAAAGCAAGACTGTGGAGGTCTCTTTATAAAGTGCTTCAGTGCTATTTACATTAGCCATTTAAAACAGTATAAATACCTTTTATTTTAGTAAAAAGTGAATATTGTGGTTGCTTCATATCAATAAAAAAATAATTTTGTCTACATTCTCTTGTATATTTTCATATATCACTGCTTTCATGGTAGTTAGTCATCCTTAATGGAATAATTTAAGACTAAAGGCAGATCATCTGAATCATATCTCTACCAAAAGAGATTTATATTACATATATTTATATTACAAAATAACTCTGGAAAAAATAAGGTCTGCAGTTTATATGCAGATTATGTAGCTGATAATATTCCTTCAGTTTCTGCAGTCATAGGGGAAGAGGAATATGGAGTGATGGAAGAGGAGGTTTACAAATGCCAGTATCTTGAATGAGACAGACTGATTACACAATAAGAAATATATATTGAAATAGGATTGTTCCAGAAAAGTCTTTGTTAAAACTATTTGACATCATTCATCAAATTCCCAAGGAATCCAAACAACATTACTGATAAAAAAAAATCAAATATAGCCAATATAATACATTTTAAATGGATGTTTTTTAAATTATAAATAATGTGCATTTAATTGTAGTAACCTTAAAGTGGGCTTAAGCACTTCAGACATTTTGCTGGTGTCCTAGTAAATACCCAGTGAATTCATTCTTCATTTTTTGCTTCTTAACAGAATTTATTTTTATTATACCAAATATTTATTCATTCATTTTATTTATTTATTTTGTCAAGCATGTATTAGATAACAGATATAGGTATAAACATTGTTATTAATACATGAAATGGATACAATTAAAAGGGGACATTAGGACAGGGACGGTAGGCACATTGGTGCGCTTATGCACGCCCCTTACAGACCTCTTAGGAATGGGGTGAGGTCGACAGTAGACAGTCTAAGGTTAAAGTTTTGGGGGTTTGGGGAAGAAACCACAGAGTCAGGTAGTGTATTCCAGGTATTGACCACTCTGTTGCTGAAGTTGTATTTCCAGCAATCGAGTTTGGTGCGGTCGTGTATTGTTGTGGTTGAAGCTGAAGTAGTCATTGACAGGTAGGACAATGACTTAAAAAAACCCCACTATCTTATCTGGTTCCTTTTTATAGCATGCTATGGACATCCTGGGGTTCAGCAATGAAGAGAAGTATGGCTGCTATAAAATAGTAGGTTCCATCATGCACTTTGGCAACATGAAATTCAAGCAGAAGCAACGGGAGGAACAGGCAGAGGCTGAAGGCACTGAAAGTAAGCATTTGTGCTGCTGCTTACTAGTGGCTAATTCTGGAGCAGTAGCCATGTTAGTCTGCTGCATTACAAGCAACCATATATGTGATGTTTAAAGTGGAGGCTTATGGAGGCTTATAGCCAAACATTGATGTATGTTTATTTTATCTATTTCATTTAACACCTTTCAGCAGGATGGGGGCTAGAAAGGATAGAAAATAGTATTCTAGTAAATATGTGCTTTGTACTAGGTATGTTCCCCACAACACACATTTTATCAAAAAGACAGTCCCCATCTGTCCACATTCTCATTTTGTGAGAATGCCCACAAGGTTGTTCCATAATTCCAAATAAGTTGAAGACCTCTCTATCTCAATCATTTGGAGATCAAAAGAATTGCCATCCGAGGCAGAAGAAAAACAAATAAAATAATGTATGATAAAATGGGCTAAAAATTTGGTTATAATATACAAATGGACCAATGGGAAAATATGTGATTGAAAGGACTAAAATTTATTTTGTGTCCCAGCCTTAGAGATGATTTTTTATAACATGGTGTATCATTGGTATTCATTACTACAGATTTGTCTAAATGCATAAAGGCGCTTTGAATCTTTGCTAGAAATGTGAACAACATGGATATTTTAACATGCTTGGACATGTTACTTTTAGCATGAAATGGAAAAAATGCATTTATGATTTGTGATTTTGATGATTGGGGGAAAAACTAGATAATAAAAAAGAATGAGCTTTTTTTGTAATCGTAGACTAAGAGAGAATTTTGTAATTCAACTTATATTTGTTACAAAGAAAATCGGATGCTTCTTTCTATTTCTTTTTATTCTTTTTTCTGCACTTTTGTTTTTCTCCTTCTTCCTCCCCTTTTTTATTGCTTTTATTCTTTATTATGGTAGTTTGAGTTACTTTTCATGTTTTTGTAAGACTTTTAATAATTTATAAATAAATATAAAATGATTATCATCTGAAAAATAGGTGGCAGCCAGTTTTCCAAGGTGCCATTCCTTCTCCTCCCCTCCACCTTGCTGTGATGTTTCACAGAATATCACATTGTTAGCAAAATAAACAGATGAGCACCAAGGTATGGGAGATTCAGTGGGAAGCCCTTTACTATTAATTCTGGACCATAAAGACTAATTGTCACTTACTTTTAAATAGCTAGATGATAATTCTCATTTGAAAAGTTTAAATTTTGGGAACTGTTGTTTCTTTTTAATTTCATTATGTTAAAATTTTGGTATTTGCTCTTGTGCTGCAGGTGCTGATAAAGCCTCTTACCTCATGGGGATCAGCTCAGGTGATCTCATCAAGGGGTTGCTTCATCCAAGAGTGAAAGTTGGAAATGAATATGTCACCAAAGGTCAGACCGTAGATCAGGTAAGCATTTGGGAATTGTACAACTTGGCCATGTGACTCCCATATACTTATACCGGTATGATCTTTTAGTTGTGGGTCTTAAACAAAACTTTTCTGTAATTGTAAGAATGAAATAAATAATTATCTTGCTAGCTATCTCAAAGCATACGTTTTTAAGATTTATTAAGCAGAGATCTATTTGCAAAGCACTCAAACAGCAAAGTATGTTAGTATGAATGAAAGGCCCTCTCCAAAGTATGAGGCAACTGCGTCCTCTGTAAGGCACAGTGTATGCTTTGGAGTCCCAGGAGAAGTCTTGTTTGTGAAGGCAACGTCTATAGGCCACCTGAAAAATCCTTGATGCCAAGTCTTCCAAAAGTTACAACTATCTCAACCCTTTCAGGAGAGATGCTTCACTCATGTTAAAATGCTTTGTGAAGTTTCTCTTGAATACTTTTCATAGGTCTGTTATAAACAAAACTAGGTATTAGATATGAACTTTACAGGTAAAACAGTGGTTCTGATGAAATTTTACTATGTTGCAATCACAGGTGGTGTATGCAGTAGGAGCTTTGGCCAAAGCCACTTATGATCGTATGTTCAAGTGGCTAGTTATGCGTATCAACAAAACCTTGGACACCAAACTAGCCAGGCAATTTTTCATTGGAGTTCTGGATATTGCTGGCTTCGAGATCTTTGAGGTAGGTTTGGAAACTGGCCAAGGCAAACACCTTCATATGAAAGCAATTTTATACGATTCTGTATTGGAAAAAGCAACAACTAAATATTGTTAACAATGAAATATACAGACCAGCATTGTTTACTTGATTTCTTTCTTTTTTCCCCCCTGTGAAGCCTATGGCTGGCAAGTTGCAAGATATAAGGTGAAAATCCACTTGCTCTTGAATTCTAGAGCACTTCCGCAGATGGTTTGTGTTGTATAGCACTGTAAGATTTCATGCTGTTGTTTCTGTTCATCAACTGCAGGGGTCCCCAAACTTGGCAACTTTAAGACTTGTGGACTTCGACTCCCAGAATTCTCAGAATTCTGGGAGTTGAAGTCCACAAGTCTTAAAGTTGCCAAGTTTGAAGACCTCTGATCAACTGCATTTGTTAATTTCTGGTTGAGCTGTAGTACTTTAAACAGTTTCTCCTTTGTTGTACAAAAGAGAGACTCTGGCTGATCTGGTTTTCTATTGGCAGAGACTCTCCTTTCACTCTGACTCCTGGAATGGAGGATGAGAAAATGTAGCTTCTTGTCAAGAGCCTACTTTTAGAGCTCATTAAAAGACAACATGTGGTAGTGCATGTTATCTTGTTTTTTAGCCCTCCTACAGCTACTACTGCAGGTATTTCAAAAATCAATGCACAGATACTGGCAGCATGAAATAAAAATGTTAACAGGTAACAAATAACTGATTAAACATTTTGTTTATTTATTTTTTAATTGACTTGAGGCATTGCACACTCATGGCAGCAGCAATGTCAGTGGGATGTGGGCATTTCAAAACAGGCAACATGGTGAACAATCTAAGCGCTGTCCCTTTGTACATGTGTATATACAAAAGGGGCAAGGCTTGGATCATTACACTATATTCACCACCTTGCCTGATTTTGATCCTGTCATGTGGATTCTGCCAAATGACAGTGAAGATAATGAAAGGTGATCTTCAGATTTCTTTGGGGAAATTAGGGAATGGAAATGGGAACCATGTGGAAGTGATATTAGAATTGGATCTAGCATTGGCTGATTCATATGACTATCTTTTTAACATGGTAAAATACTGTAGTACTGATTTTAACCTTTAAATATAGTTATATTAACTTTCAATGAAGAAAATGCAACACAGGTCACTGACACAGACCTCATAAAACAGCATATAACAAGATGGCATATAACAAGATGGCATATAACAAGATGGCATATAACAAGATGGGCAATCTTTCAATAGCCAGGAAATACTGTGTTGTTACTGGAAAGAAGTCAGGGCTGCAACAATGCAAGGAGCTATGTGAAGTATAAGCAATTTTTAAAATATTTCTAAAGAATGTAGGATAGTATTGGTTGGTTTTTATTTTGTTTTTGAATTTGTGAAAAGTTCATTTTAGGACATATACTATAGTTTTATTGTCTTAAACATCGAATTTCAAAAATTGTGCCATAAAATTTGACAGCACAACTGATAAAACTGTGTGCTGCTTACAAAAATATTAAATATTTCTTTGACAAAGTTTATAATTACATTTTTTAGTTCTTGCCATTCTGTTTTATATATATATCAGGGGTGGGTTCTAACTTACCTCGCTGCCGGTTTGCTTCCTCCCACGCCGCGTGGCTGCGCCTCGTGGGTACGCACACACTTTGTGGACACAGTGCAAACTCCCCCCCAAAAGCCAAAAACAAGATGGCGATGCATGTGCAGTGCCGGAAACTCGGCTTCTGCGCATGCGCAGAACCCCCCCCTGAAATAAATAAATAAATAAATAAAAACAATTTTAAAAAATAAAAATAAAAAGATGGCGGTGCCCACGGACCGGCACTGACCGAACCGGATCGGTTACATCATTGTGACGTCATCAGCGGGTCACTACCAGTTTGGGCGGACTGGTCCGAACCGGGAGGAACCCACCTCTGGTATATATGGCTTTCTGATATAGGCAGATGAAATACGTGTCCAACAAAATCAGCAGAGGGTAGTCAATATATTATATTATATTATAGCCACTTCCATTAATTTACTCATACAGTACTGAACACATTGATATTTGTTTTATCATCCATAAATATATGTGTGACTAGAATCATGCCTGAAGTTGTATAGTTACAAATTAGAAAGTTACTATATACAAAAAGGACAAAATGCTTTGATGCTTTTCTGAGTGTGCTAATAACGATTACATCTTAGCAGTGGTGAAATCCAATTTTTTTTTACTACCGGTTCTGTGGGCGTGGCTTGGTGGGCGTGGTGTGGCTTGGTGGGCGTGGCTTGGGCGTGGCAGGGGAAGGATATTGCAAAATCTCCATCCCCACCCCACTCCAGGGGGAAGGATATTGCAAAATCTCCATTCCCACCCTACTCTGGGGCCAGCCAGAGGTGGTATTTGCTGGTTGTCTGAACTACTCAAAATTTCTGCTACCGGTTCTCCGAACTGCTCAAAATTTCCGCTACCGGTTCTCCAGAACCTGTCTGAACCTGCTGGATTTCACCCCTGCATCTTAGGTAGATGATAGAGTCTCAAGTTCCTTTTGTTTCATTTCTTGCCTGCAGTTTAACAGCTTTGAACAGTTATGCATCAACTTCACCAATGAGAAATTGCAACAATTTTTCAACCATCACATGTTTGTTTTGGAACAAGAAGAATACAAGAAAGAAGGAATTGAATGGGTCTTTATTGACTTTGGCTTGGACTTGCAGGCTTGCATTGATCTGATTGAAAAGGTAAAGTTGAGAGATACAATAGCGAGACCTTTATGAATGTTGTATTTGGTGGTGGGCTTCAAATTTTTTAACAACCGGTTCTCTGCCCTAATGACTGGGTGGGTGTGGCTGGGTGGTCATGTGACTGGGTGGGTGTGGCCAACTTGATGTCACTTCTTTGCCTAAAAAAAGATATATCAAAAGGTAGTTTATTATTTTGTGCATTTAATACTTAAATAAGAACAATAAAAGAGGTACACAAAACAATAAAAGAGGTACACAAATACTTACATAAGAACAATAAAAGTGTTATTCAGCTTTAAGGTATTCCTACTTACTTATGAGCAATCTTAATGCAAAATCCCCATTCCCACCCCATTCCAGAGTAAGGATCATGCAAAATCCCCATTCCCACCCCATCCCAGAGCAACCTCAATTCCCTCACTAACCTGCTTTCCAGCTCCATTCTCCTGTGCAGGGCAACAAAAGAAGACCCAACCGATCACCTGGAAGGCTGGGAGGCAGCGAATCAATTGGCCGCGCCGATCAGCTCGGAGGCTGGGGCACCCTTTGCAACCCTTTGGTTTTTTAAACTGCTTTTCTCATTCCTATGCCATCTTTTCTTCTGTGGCAGTGTGTTTCCCTGCACCTTATATTTGGACTGCACTCTCTTTGGCCAACTCCTTTTTTGAAAAAATACTTTCCTGACCAATTCTTTTTCTTCAGATTGTGCCTGTATTCCCAACTATTATCTTCCCCAACTATTTTCCTGCACCACGCTGGAAGCCAAAATGGGGCGTGGGAGGGGGGCACACTCCCTATGCCCCGTTTTGGGTCTAGACGGCTTCCTGCACCACCCTGGAAACCAAATTGGGGGGCGGGGGGGGCGGTGCGCTCCCCGTGCCCTGTTTTGGGTCTAGACGGCTTCCTGCACCACCCTGGAAGCCAAATTGGGGCAGTTGGGGGGCGGTGCGCTCCCCGTGCCCCGTTCTGGGTCTAGACGGCTTCCTGCACCACCCTGGAAGCCAAATTGGGGTGCGGGGGGGTGGCATACCCCCGTGCCCTGTTTTGGGTCTAGACGGCTTCCTGCACCACCCTGGAAGCCAAAACTGGGTGCGGGGGGGGCACAGCCCCCCCCGTGCCCCGTTTTGGGCCTGGACGGCTTCCTGCACCACCCTGGAAGCCAAAACGGTGCACCTGTAGCTCTATTTTTAGGCAACTAATTCCCATTGGTGAAGTCCTTATTTACATTTTTAAAAAATTCTCAGGGTTCTCCTTTATTTCTAGATCTATCTACAAAGAAGAATATAGCATATAATTTTACAATATATTTTGAATGAGAAAATAAAGAAATGTCCAATAAAACCAAGATGTTTTGCTCCAGAGTACTAATATTCAGACAGGAAAATTAAAACACTTTTAAAAGTAGAATTGAGGCAAAGAAATAACAAATAAACAAAAGAAAGCAAATACAGATACTTAGAGATGAAAATAATAATTTCAAAATCAATTTCCTATATGATAAAATAGTCTTATGAAAGTTATTTTTAGTGATCCAAATCACCTTAAATATAGATCAGAACTATTGTGATCCTGCCACATGAAGCTGTTTTCATATGAGTAGAATAGTTCTACTTGTCAAAATATACACAAATCTGTCCATTGTTCTGGAAACTCTAACTTCATATGATCCCTAATTCAGAATAGGAAAAATTAATTATTAATAATTAATAATGTGCGAATTACTAATTATTTATACTGTGAGCGGTCTACCATTTTATTAGATTAAATAAATATAAGACCAATTAAGATTGCTACTAAAATGTTGATGAATATCCTTTTCTTATAGCCACTTGGTATTCTCTCTATTCTGGAGGAAGAATGTATGTTTCCCAAGGCTTCTGATATGACATTCAAGGCCAAGCTGTATGACAATCACATTGGGAAATCACCCAACTTCCAGAAGCCTCGGCCAGATAAGAGGCGCAAATATGAGGCCCACTTTGAGGTGGTGCATTATGCAGGAGTGGTATGTAATAGTTCCCAACTTCCTACCTTATAAACTTTAAATTAATGTTTACTTTGTTCTGATTCTGTTGTTTTTGGCCATTTATCAACAGGTGCCTTATAGTATAATTGGCTGGCTAGATAAGAATAAGGATCCCTTGAATGAGACAGTGGTAGGTGTCTTCCAGAAATCCCAAAATAAGCTGTTGAATAGTTTATATGAAAGCTATGTCAGCTCTTCTACAGGTGAGTTGTATTGCCATATCTGCTTATTTTATATGGCACTGAATATAGTATATGTGTGAACATAGGAACAGTTATGCTACATTAATGAAAGGTCTATTTGATCCAATTTTCAATTTCCAAGAGTCTGGACTTTCCAGGAAACAATCTCTTTTCCAGTAGTGGGTTTCACTTACCTTCGCTACCGGTTCGGAACTGTGAACGCGCGCGCGGGGCGCTTCTGCACATGCGCAGAACCTTCTGCGCATGTGCAGATCATCTGTGATGACATCTGGGAGGGTGGGCGGAGCCTCCCCCCGCCGCCACTACTGGTTTGCGCGTACCTGGGTGAACCGGTAGCAACCCACCACTGCTCTTTTCTCTATATTTCCCTCACAATTTTCTCTATTATATCTAAAATTTGATTTGATAGGCTCCTAAAAGACCACACATATCACTGAAAACACTGTTGCAGATAAGCAGTAGAGATCCCTTATACAGTATTCAAAATATTTGATTGGCATGATAGGTAGAATTTAATAAATAAAATATACAAACAGATCCATGTTATGGAATTTGATCAACTGAAGCGATCAAGAAAGATAAGGTATATACCATCTCATTGCTCAGATTAGGGTGCAAAAGACATGATAAAATAACTTATCATCAAATATTTCAAAGGCAATAGCATAAATAATTGTAAACCAATAAGATAGTGTTAGTGTTAGATAGTGGGTAGAGATGACAGGAGACAGACTTCCAAAGCAGCTCTTTATTTCAGCTCTTGTGTAAGCAACCAGCAAAGAGCAGTCTGACAGCTTGCCCTTTTATAGGGAGCTGTCAGACAGACCAGCCAATAGCGTTTGAGCTTTTTCCCGCTCAAACGCTGGACCTGGTTGGAACCATGCAACACAGTTGAGACAGTTAGAACATAACACCCCTCCCCTCCTGGATGGAGCTGTCCAGCATACGTAATCACGCAGGTAGGCGGGGCGCGTTGGAGCCCTACTAGACCTGCGCAATTCAGTTGGTGGTGAGGCAGCGGCCTGTGCGGACAGGTCTGCTGTCGCTCCTGGGCCCGAGCATGGAAGCTCCTGGAAGTTACTGGGTGTGGCCTCCATGGCCGAAGGGACCGGTTCGAGGGGAGGACATCGCTGGCTCTCGGCTTCCACAGGTAGGCCTTCCGAGACACCCGGGCTTGAATTAGCGA
>QLTV01003132.1:4485696-4596666 GCA_003457575.1 Thermophis baileyi | reverse complement strand
AGATGTCTGCCTGGCTGGTTGAAAGTGCTGAAGAAGCTAGTCACAGTTCTCCTGGCCCAAGCCCTCGTCGCCACTGTTAGATAGTGGGTAGAGATGACAGGAGACAGACTTCCAAAGCAGCTCTTTATTTCAGCTCTTGTGTAAGCAACCAGCAAAGAGCAGTCTGACAGCTTGCCCTTTTATAGGGAGCTGTCAGACAGACCAGCCAATAGCGTTTGAGCTTTTAGGAGGCAGGAAGATGTCTGCCTGGCTGGTTGAAAGTGCTGAAGAAGCTAGTCACAGTTCTCCTGGCCCAAGCCCTCGTCGCCACTGTTAGATAGTGGGTAGAGATGACAGGAGACAGACTTCCAAAGCAGCTCTTTATTTCAGCTCTTGTGTAAGCAACCAGCAAAGAGCAGTCTGACAGCTTGCCCTTTTATAGGGAGCTGTCAGACAGACCAGCCAATAGCGTTTGAGCTTTTTCCCGCTCAAACGCTGGACCTGGTTGGAACCATGCAACACAGTTGAAACAGTTAGAACATAACAATATAGTTGGTAATCTCTGTTGAAAAGAATGTAACTAGACATTGGGATTATAATCAGAAAGAGAATTGTGCACAATTTAAATGGTTCAGAAGTACGGGTTCAATCAAGCCTGCTGAATTTTTGTCTAGCCTTAAAACATATAGTCCATCTGCCTGTCAGTCTTTTTTCTTATTATCACAAGAGGAATAAGCATTCCATATCTCATTTTAAACAATGTACATCTTAAGTTATGTTCTGAGAACATATCATTTGTGGATATTGTATTTTGGGTTCAATAGCACTTAGACTTATATACCGCTTTACAGTGCTTTACAGCCCCTCTAAGCAGTTTACACAGAGTCAGCACATTGCCCCCAACAATTTGGGTCCTCATTTTACCCACCTCGGAAGGATGGAAGGCTGAGTCAACCTTGAGCCTGGTGAGATTTGAACTGCCAAATTGCAGGCAAGTTCAAGTGAATCAAGAGTTTGAGAGTAAGTTGTAGAAGCAAAGATTTGAGGAAAGCTGTTCCTTTACTCACCAGAATTGCCAAGAGGCATATAGGCAGGCTATATTTAAGGGTGCTCATACTAAAGTTATAGACTATCCTATAGATCAGGGGTGTCAAACTCAATTTCATTGAGGGCCGCATCAGGGTTGTGTTTGACCTGGGGGGGAGGGGGTGTGGTCAGGGTGGGCATGGCCAGCGTGGGCATGGCCAGCTCGATGTCACTCGTGTGATCAAATGCCACTTTTGCTAGTTGTTTGTTTTGTTAGCACTCTGCTAGCGAAATCGGAGCTTGGGAGGAGCGTGTGCGGCCCTCCTGGGCTCCATTTTCGGCTGCGATGGCCTCCTGCAGCCCTCTGCCAGCTAAAACGGAGCTCGGGAGGGCAACGCACGGCCTTCCCGAGCTCCATTTTCACTGGCAGAGGCACTGTGGGCCGCTCCATTGCTGTTTCCAGGGTGGCCCCGCGGGCCAGATCTAAGCACCCTGTGGGCCGCATCTGGCCCACAGGCCTTGAGTTTGACACCCCTGCTATAGATCATTTTAAATGTTTCATTATAGAATTATGTAAATTGGTTCATTCCTTTAGGTCTTCATTTTATTTGTATTCTAATGTATCTAGCAGATTTGAAAACACTATTTATTCTTGGCAGTCTCTCATAAAGAAAACCAGCTAGGCTGAATTACTAAGTAGACTTAAAATATTAATTGTTTAGAAACTCAGGCACTAGAGTTAGTCTCCCAGTTGTTAAAAACTAAATGAGTACCCAAACTAAATTAATCCCACTAAAGTAATATACTGAAATTTTATTTGATAGATGAGCCCCACAAGGCAGGTGTCAAAGAAAAGCGTAAGAAGGCAGCTTCATTCCAAACCGTGTCTTCAATGCACAAGGTAAGCATTTGATACTTTGGAACAAAAATCACTGGTTAAACTCTACAGAATTGTACTTGATTCAGTTAATAGGTATGTTGGACAGCTCTTCCAGGTAACATTCTAAAAGTCACCAGTTATAAATTTGAATCCCAGGCAGACACCTTAAAGCTTGGTTCTTCTCCCCAAATGGTCCAGTATTCTCCTTTCTTGGCAAAAAGGATACGAGGGAATTCACATCAGTGATTGTCCCTGTGTTATCAATTCTTGGTGAACATCTTCATTTCACATTCAAATTGAATTGAAAGAATACTTGAAAGAAAACTATTTCCCTGTATGATAGGGAAATGCTTATTTCTGCTCCGGTGGTGTCTTTGTTCTACATGGTTCCTGGCTGCTTTTCCGTTGCTGAGGGAGAGGCAGTTAAGACTTGCAGTGATGTTTAGATAATTTATTACATAAACATCACTTTAAGTCTGTGCTATTTCTCTCCTCACTATTGACTGCAGGAAGGAAAACCTTTGGGAAGAAGGAAACAAATGTGGATTTTACAGTGCTTGGAGCAACTCCCCCCTCCCCCCCGACTTTTCTGCCTTGGGAGAGAATTAGCTAGACCTAATTCTAATTGAACCAATGAATTGCATTCGTCTCTGTGAAGTCCATTTGACTGAGAGCCAAGGTTTCAGAACTTAGAAGAGAAAGTTCTTGAGATCATGGGGTTTAAAGCATAAATACTAAAACAATAGAATCATGCTGATAACACATTACTGTTCTTTACTATCCAACTCCAAGGATACAATTGATATTCCTGAATGTTGTCTATATTCAATAAAGAGCTGGATAAGAGAGAATGAGATAAATTTAAGTGGGAAACTGGACTCAGAGACTGAGATTCAGCTGGTTCGGGGTGAAATGAGTAGGTCCACATTTTTTCTTCCATTCAATCATGTCCAATTCTCAGAAACTGCCTGGACAAGTCCCTGCAGGTTTTTTTTTTTTTAACAAGGTTTTTCAAAAGTGGTTTGCCTCTTTCCTGGGACTGAGAGAAAGTAACTAAGCAAAGGTCACCCAGATGGCTTTGTGCCTAAGGCAGGAGTAGAACTCACACTCTCCTGGTTTCTAGCCTTGTGCCTTTACCACTACAGCAATCTGGCTCTCAGCTCCACATTATGGGGATGGCTTCTTCAGCTGTCATCTTCAACTGTCCCTGGATTTGTAGGTGGTGTAGGTGGTGACCAAATAAAAAAGAAAACAGTTGGCACACTTACATCTAATGCATTAACAGCAACTTTTTCTGAGCACTCAGATTTGGCAATAGTTACCCATATTTTTGTACCTATTATGTTAACTAATCCAATATGACCTATATGTGACTAAGAATCTGGAAACATCAGTTGGTGCAGAATATAACACTGTACAAAGTACATGGATCACACGATGCCTTGTGCTATACTGAAAAATCTGTAGAAGTTCTTTATTACTTTAAGAAATTAAGGTCTCAAACACCTTAAGACCTAACTATCTGAAAGACCTCATATCCCATTATGAGCCTGCACAGATGCCCCCGCTGTCAAAAACTCACAAATTTATGATGTGGAAAAGGGCTTTCTCCTGCATTACTTCCAGCTATTGGGTGCTCATCCTTGGAATCTGTACTTGGCCCCCACTTTTTTTATGTAGACAAGTTATAAAGATATATTTCTTTCTCTAGTTTTTTAATCACTTATCCTCCAGTGATTGATTTTATTTTAAGTTTATGTTACATTTTTGAATAAATTTTGTTTCCATTTTAATCATTATTAGCAGTCTTGTTGGAACTGAACAGTAGCATGTATGTATGTATATGTACTATTGTATATATATATATATACCGGTATGTATATATATATGTAGGTCTGTGGTTATTCGGGTTTTCTCCCGCGTGAAGTTGGAGATGTCATTGCAACGTTTCGACGAAGTCTCATTCGTCATCTTCAGGCTGATTATCAGGCTTGTGTCTTCAGCCTCCTGCTTCTAGGAGCAATGTGAGAATTGCAGCTGTTTCTTCCTTTTAACTGCCAGTGGGGTTTGAACTGATAGGTTGGGGGCTTGGCTGTGTTCTGATTGGGTGGAGGTGTGTTGGGATTGGTTGGGGGCTTGGCTGTGTTCTAATTGGGAGGGTTTGCTAATAGGGTCAGTTTGCTTCCTGTAAGGATTAGTGGGGTTTGGAGTGGTTAATGATGCAGCTGCAGTCTGGCCTTCAGAATGCATAGAGAAGACAGAAGATACATTTTAGGTAGTTGCTCTCAACAGAACTAATGCAGGCTGCTAATCAGATTCCTGAATGGAATCACTACACATTCCTTTCTCCACATTCTTCAAGTTGGATGCTTTATTTAACAATGGCCCAAGCAATCAGAAGGTAAATAAAATTGATGAATTGGTATCTGTAATTTGCAGTTAAGAGTCAGGGAGATATATAAACACACACACCACACGCACACACATTACATACACACACACACATATATCCCTGACTCTTTACTGAATATATACATATACACACACACACACACACACATATATATTATGTATATGTATGTATGTATATGTATATGTGCGTGTGTGTACTTTCTAAACATCTCTCTTTTACAAAATGAGTAGCATGATATGTATTGTATATGTATATATGTATGTACCCTGTTTCCCCCCAAATAAGACATCCCCTGATAATAAGCCCAATCGGGCTTTTGAGTGCATGGCAATAAGGCCAAGTGCTTATTTCAGGGTTCCAAAAAATATAAGACAGGGTCTTATTTTTGGGGAAACACAGTATATGTGTGTATGTGTATATGTATATATGTCATGTTACTCATCTTGTAAAAGAGAGATGTTTAGAAAGTACAGCTGCCATATGTTATCTGGAACTAATTACAGGAAAGTAGAAGTTTCTAGTTTAGATAGCCAAATAGGAGTAAGAAATAGGAGTAAGTTTGCTGTGGGAGACATAATTGTCTGAACATTTATGTAGCTCTGTGAACTTGGCAGGAGCATTGCATAATAAAATTTTCATCTGGTTGAATCTGCAGTGCCACCTTTGTCACATATAAAGTGAGTGGGATAAGTAAGTTATTTTCCAAGACTTCTGTAGCATCAGTAATAATCCAGACATTATCATAATAATCATGCTATATCTATGTGCCTTTTTGTGTGTATGTCCATTCTGGGGACAATACAAACAAAAAAGAAGCCAAATTCTTCCCATAATTACCAATTATCTTTATGTCCATCAATGTCCACAGAAAACTGCAATGAAATCAAAATGACAATATAGGCAGGATGATGTCATCATGCAAATACTGCCTTTACGTACTTGTGTCCCAACATCTAGCACAAGTACAGTTAGTCCTCAACTTAGGATCATAATTGAACCCAACATTTATGTTGCTATGTGAGAAATTTTCTCTAAAATTTCAAAAGTAGGAAGAAGAGAGAGAGAGAGAGAGAGAGAGAGAGAGAGAGAAGATTTTTATTCCACCTTTCAGATAGAAGCTTCTAAGACAATGTACAGGTTACAAACAACAACTCTATTTAAAGCTCTTCTCTGGATGTGAAATCCAGAAGGAAGAACCTTTTTTGTCCTTTTTTCATGGCCAAACACCTGGCTTATTTCTAACAGAGGACACAGAGAGAAAGGGCTCAGTGAAGATTATAATATTTGGCCAGCTTTGCATTGAGAAAGATACGGCTGGTTCATGGCAGGTTCATGGCAGGAGTAATACATGTTAAAATTTGACTTAGAAACGGAATGAGAGCAAATGAAGCTATTTAACTTTATATGTCTGCCTTACAGGAAAACCTGAACAAACTGATGACCAATTTGCGTGCTACCCAGCCCCATTTTGTCCGCTGTATTATCCCTAATGAAACAAAGACTCCAGGTACAGAATGTCAAAAAGATTACATAAAATAGATGTGATGAAATGCCTGGGGGAAGGTCCATATATAAGACACTGTAATTTTTTAGCACTCACTTCTTTGTTGTACATAACACAAAAAGTGGCATTAAGTTTATTTAAAAATATTGAGTGAGGCTGGCATCTTAACCATTTCGAAACGTATACCGGTATCTAGATAACTGTGCTTTCAGTCAGGGTGAAAAGGTATTAATTTCTTTTCTCACCTTTTAAATCTTCCATTTCCTTGTTTTTGATAACTATGACTGTTTAATTGGACAGTATTTCATGTATTTTCCCTCCATTTTATGACCTTATTTAGGATTAAGTTCTTTAGTTTGGAGAAGAGGTTGTTATTGCTGAAGACATCTTCTCTTTTTTTTTTCCTGTGCAGGAGCCATGGACCCTTTCCTGGTGATGCATCAGCTGCGATGTAATGGCGTCCTTGAGGGCATTCGCATCTGTAGGAAAGGGTTTCCAAATAGGATCCTCTATGCTGACTTCAAGCAGCGGTAACCAGTCCTCTTCTTTCCTATGTAAAGATACTAGCATTTCTCTCCTGCTAGGAACATTAAGTAGGTGGTAAAGTTGTGCAATCTAGCCATTGGAAGAAAGCGTGGATTTCTGAAAGTATCCTACTATTTATTTATTTATAAAATTTATTGGCTGCTCATCTTACTATAGGGTAACTCTGGGTGGCTTGCCGTTACATATACAGTTAAAATATAAAAAGTTAAAATCAGATATTAAAACCAAGGACACATAGGGACGGCGGGGATGGAATTGGGGGAGGTGGGATTTGTTATTATTCAACCAACCATCTCCATTGCGCTCCCATGTTCTCCCACTGGGCCCCAAGCCGACTGGCAGAGCCACGACTTTGGGCCCTTACAAAAAGATAGGAGGGTTGGGACCAACTCACATTGGGGCCAAGATGTTCCAGGGGGCAGGAGCAACAACAGAGAAGGCCCTCCTCCTGAACCCCACCAGCCAGAATAATCAGGCTGACAGGACCCGTAGCATGCCTCGTCTGCTGGCATAAGTGGTACAGGCCAATCCCATTGGGTAAGACTACACATAATAAATAAATACTACACATTTATTTCTCTTTTATTCTTGTTTTACTGCCAGGACCCCAGAATAAATAGGGTCTAACTGTTAACAACAAAACTGCATTTCCCAGAATTCTCTGAAAAGAAGGAAGAGTAAATAGTCAAATTGTCTGAGCATTGTGGTTCGGTTTGGGTAATTAAAGTTAAATGAACTTAATGTCAGATTAGAACTATCATATATATTTTGGGAAATCATCAAAACTCCTTAAATGACAATCTTTTAAAGCTAGATAAAGTATAGTAAACTTTATATTTAATGCTATTTCTGGCAGTAATGCCCATTTAGTTACTCTAGTTGGTTTTATAGTTAGAAAAAATAAATTGGTGTTTATTTCTAGTGCAACTTTATTCATTTTCTGAAGGCATATATAATGATGTAAAAGAACAATTCATTTACGGTTTATTGTTAGCCTAAGAATTTCTAGTGATAAAACCAGAACAATCTCATGTATCAGAAATAGCATTGGCTGAGAAATTAATGCTTGAAATTCATGAGTTTTGATTTTTCATATAGTTAAGGAGTTTTACTTAACATAGGATCTCCATTGTAATTATAAGATCAAAGTAATTTCTTATATATTATTCCTTTGTATACAAATATATTTATGAAGGAAATGTTGAATATGGACATTTAAAATTTCACATCATTAAGACTACAATCACACACACACACACACACACACACACACACACACACACACACACGTACACATATATATTCAGACTAAGAATTTTATTTTGCAGACCATGAGATGTTTGCAACCGGCCTATCGAAACGGCAGACAAGCATGCTCGAGCACGTGCATCCCCACTTGCATGAGCAGTGGACAAGCATGTACACACAAGCTTGATTTGCGTGAGTGGTGGGTGCACCTGCACACCACTTGTGCAAATGGAGCTGTGCATGTGCACACTTGCCAGCCGCTCACACAAAACCATCCCCTCTCCCACCCTCCCTCGCTGGTCCACAAAGCCGGAAAGTTTGGGGAACTCTGATTTAATAGAAGCAGTAGAGTCAATAGAAGCAGTAGAGCCTATCCAGTTCAACTCCCTGGATTACAACATTCCAAATAGATGGTTTTTATCCATTTCTGGAAAGTGTCCAGTAAATGGGAGCTTATTTAGCCCATTGTGTTACTTGTGGACAACTTGCAGCCTTCATATGGAGTCATATACTCTATACAATAATTGTATAGAGAGTAGTATATTTTCAGAAATGTCCATGGGGGTATGTTAAAAAACATCAAAATGGCAACTGGTACGGTACAATTGAAACTCTGCCTGTTTTTAAATGTGTTTCATGTGCAAAGTATATAAAAATATGTGGAGCTTTGATTGTACCATCATACTGCCATCTTGACTTTTTTGACCCTAGTCCTGCAGACATCCCTTGGTACTTGTTAAAAAGGATGTTAAAAAATGTGGAGAAGTTTATATTGTATTAAACAGGCATATTCAGCTTCATTAACAATAACCTAAACAAATATTTAAGATTAGTGACCTATAAAAATCATAGTGAGCTATCAACTACATATAAGGTAATAATCCCCATCATTTAATATATTATTTAATTCTTCACTTCAATAAAATCATGGTTTTCCAGATCTTTCTTTACCAAGTAAATCGTTTTAGAATCTAAGCAGCTTACATGAAGAAATACTCATGATTCTAAACATCTATTCTTTCAACTGTTAATCTTACCTCCTAGTTATCGTATCTTGAACCCAGCTGCAATACCCGATGACAAATTTGTAGATAGCAGGAAGGCCACAGAAAAACTGCTGCTTTCCTTGGACATTGATCACACTCAATATAAGTTTGGACATACCAAGGTATTTACTGTGCAAGTAGCATTTATGAATGAATGAGTTGATTTTACCATGATGGAAAAATGCTGAGGATGAACACAATATCTATGTCTAAACTATTCGTATTCTTCCTTTTATATAATACAGTTTTCTTTCTTGAGTGTTAGCTTCATACACCTTATATTCAGTATCTACCATAAAGAAGAAAGCTGAAATGAAAATATATAAGCAAAATATAAATTAGAACACTTCATAAGGAAATAAAATATAATAAAATTTAGAGATATTTTGTTTCTGAATAGGACTATTTTAGAATCTCAAAGTAGCTTATGGCGAATTAACCCTAGGATATCTTCTAACTATGATTCATTAATTACTAAAAAATTAATTGCAAACAATTAGCACAAGGGAATTATTCTTCAGAATTGTTGAAATATATTATTCAAAATCAACATGAAATCAATTCCATCTTTAGTATATTAATAAATCTTTCAGGTATTTTTCAAAGCTGGTTTGCTGGGTCTACTGGAAGAGATGCGAGATGAACGGCTGGCTAAGATTATCACCCTCCTGCAGGCGAGGATGCGGGGGCGCCTCATGCGAATTGAATACAAGTTAATCATCACCAGAAGGTATAACAACAAAATTACCTCTGCAGATACGTTTGCTTCATGTTATCCATTGGGATATTATGAATTTTATTGATTAGTGAGACATCTCTGTGAGGGAGGTACCTTTCTCTTTTCTGTACCTGTAAATTTCAATAACAATATTTTGCTTTTCAGAAGGAGAAGCAACATTAAAGATCTTTTTTTTAAATCGGCATATAATTTACAGCACAGTATTTTCAATTTCTTTCTCTCTCTATTTTCCTATCAGAATCTTCAGTTTCTTCATAAGTTTAGACAGAGGCATAGATGAACTTCCTCTGATCTCATAGCTTTCCGTTTTCAATATGTTTTGTTAATTCCTCACAGAGAGGCACTCTACACCATCCAGTGGAACATCCGTGCTTTTAATGCTGTGAAAAACTGGTCTTGGATGAAACTCTTCTTTAAGATCAAGCCTCTCCTCAAGTCAGCTCAGACTGAGAAGGACATGGCTAACCTCAGAGAGGAATTCCAGAAACTGAAGGAAGCTCTGGAGAAGTCAGAAGCTAAACGGAAGGAACTGGAAGAGAAACAAGTCAGCATAATCCAGGAAAAGAATGATTTGTCTCTACAGCTTCAAGCAGTGAGTAACTTATGTAGTTAGGCATTCCAAATAAGCTTAGGCATTGAATGCATGTTCTACGTGGAAGCTCGGATTGAATATGACTGTGAACATTTACAGACAGATATTCCTTTACATACTTAATAGATGTTCTAAAGCACGAGTGTCAAACTCGTGGTGTCATGTTGCTGTCACGTGACATATCGTGACTTTTTTTCCCTTCGTGGAGCTGGGGTGGGTGTGGCCTGCATGTGACGCATCCAGCCCGCGGGCCACCAGTTTTACACCACTGTTCTAAAGGTATAAGACCACTTCATATTCAGTGGTAGAACTAGGAGTATATATGTTCTGACCTAGGCTTCCTGATAAACACAAACGTAGTCCCAAAAAAACCTCTTTTTATTTCAACGGCTGTGAATTATGTTCATTCCCAGCCGTAATAAGTCCCAAACAATCCGACAGAAGTCTGCCACAGTCTTTCGGAAGAAGGCTGATAAGCACCAATCTTTATCTCTCTTGACATGCTGCCAATGACCTAATTGGCAAGTAGCTTTGCAAGGCCAAACAGCATGGAGTCAGAACGGAGCTGCTGAGTTACACCAACCAGAATTGAACCAAGTTGCTTCCTGCAACGAGCACATCCAGTTGCTTCTCTTTTATGTCCTGCAATAAGCACATCCGTTTGCTCCACTTTTATATCCTATGGGAGGGGCCAATCATCTCCAAGCCTTACTCCCGAGTAGCCCTTTTCTTCCATAACTGTTCTTGCCTTCTGGCAGCTCTGCGCATGCGTGCATTGGGAACAGGCTCCCCCTGTTCCTCTGCCTCACTCATGTCAGCCTCTGGAGGCTCTGGAGTCAGCACAGAACTCCCAGATGGCCCGGGCCCCATCTCTGCCTCAGACACAGAGCCTTCTGCAGACTCCAGGCCTGGCCCATGTTCCTCCCCAGCCTCCTCGCTGTCCGACTCTGCTGCCAGCTCCGCAGGCCACTGGCAGACCACAACAATATGTCTACAAACATTTGTAACTCTGTACCTATGATTAAACTTTCACAAATGAATTGGCCAGATTTTTGTTCCAGGGGAAAGATGAAGGCTCTCAAATGAAGAGAGAGTCACTTTTTAAATGTCCATAAATGACAACAACCTATAAAATAATTGTAGCTTTTAACATTCATTTTCATATATCTATGTACAGTTTTGAGATTTTACTAACAACTATTAGAGTGGTAAAGTGCCGCTTTGGATGTTCTTCACAGGAGCAAGATAATTTGGCTGATGCAGAGGACAGGTGTGATCTCTTGATTAAGACCAAAATTCAGCTAGAAGCCAAAGCAAAAGAACTGGTGGAGCGTCTGGAGGATGAAGAGGAAATGAATGCTGAGCTGACTGCTAAAAAACGAAAACTGGAGGATGAGTGTACTGAACTGAAGAAAGACATAGATGACCTGGAGATCACCCTGGCCAAAGTGGAGAAGGAGAAGCATGCCACAGAAAACAAGGTGAGAAAAACTGGAAAAAATAACAATAAAGGCATAAACAGTCTTGATTGCTCACATACTGCATAAAAATGTATATTTAGCTGTAGCAGTTGAAACTCTTTACTGCATCTAACTATAGAGATTAATTTACAGCTCAGGTAAATCCCTGAAGAGCACTAAGGTATTTCAGTTCTTCATAGGATTCAGAAGCATATTACCAGCAAGAGAAAGTTCTGTTTTCTTCAATCTCAAATAGCAGAAATAATGCATTTTTGGTGTAGATTATTGGGAAGGTGGAGACATAATTACACACATTCTCTGTTGATCATAAAAACCACTATCGAACAAAATCTGGAACTAATATGGTTAGCTTTACACTTTTGTTTAGATTTTCATTCTGCCATGTTATGAATATATCCCTGTAAGCTATCCAATCATATCCTAGGTGAAAAACCTGATTGAAGAAATGGCTGCTTTGGATGAGGTCATTGCTAAGTTAACCAAGGAGAAAAAGGCACTACAGGAGGCCCACCAACAAGCTTTGGATGACCTTCAAGCTGAGGAGGACAAAGTCAATACTCTAACCAAGGCTAAAGTCAAGCTGGAACAGCAAGTGGATGATGTGAGTTAACACATGACAATAGACCGTCACAATGGAAGAACTCATGTCTAATCTTCTTATGTAGTATGTCATGGGTGGACAACCTCTAGTGTTATAACTAGATGCAACCCCATATCCTTTTTTTAGGAACCCCTGGAGCATTTTTGATACCTATGTCTATTTTTCAATGATGTGCATGTTTTTCTACTATTTTATGGGTTTTGTGCTTTCTAGCTGGAGAGTGCTTTAGAGCAAGAAAAGAAGATACGGATGGACCTGGAAAGAGCAAAGCGCAAGCTAGAAGGTGATTTAAAACTAACACAAGAATCTGTGATGGATCTGGAGAATGATAAGCAGCAACTTGAGGAGAAACTCAAAAAGTAAGCATGTTTCTCAAAATGGTAAATAGACATTTAGACAACCAAATCACATTATGCATACTCTGCTGTCTGTTTTATTTTGATTTATTTATTTGTATCCTATAGCAGCAAACATATCCAACACACCTTCCACCTTCTATTTTCCCCACAACAATCCTGTGAGGGGGGTTGGGTTGAAAGAGAGTGACTGGCCCAAAGTCAACAGCTGGCTTTCATGGCTAAGCCAAGATCTGAACTCACAGCCTCCCGCTTTCTAGCCTGGTGCCTTAATCACTAAACCAAACTGGCTCTCTAAATAATGTTCTCTATATAATATTCTTGTCAGCGTTCCAGGAAACACCCCCAACGAAATAAAACTCCGAGGCTAGAAGTTCCTCAAAGTTCCAATTTATTAGAAATGTCATGTTGGCACATCTGGGGAAACCCGAATCTGAAAGCTTCCAGGGTGTCCCCACCCAGTTGAAAGTTCACAACCCTTCCCCACACCCACAAGCTCATCACATGGTCCAATCAAATCTTCACACTCAACAGTCTCCAGGTGGTGCAGGCATTTGACCTTGAGTAAAGAATTTCGTTATGACTAAGTTTCTATCGCTCCAACAAAAAAAACCCTCCCAATTTCCCAGGCTAAAATATGTGGCAGTTGAAGCAAACAGAAATAATGGCTTCCAGAACTGACAATTCTCTTTACTTTTACTTTACCATTTACTTTAATGCTTTCTTTACATTAATCTAATGGCAGAATATATTATGAATCAAGTATTGCTATTGTTAATATTTTAATCACTCTTATTCCACCTTAGAACTTTGAAGCAATACTAACAGACTAGAAACAATTATTCTTCTGCTGCATTGCCTAAAGCCATCTTGAGAAGATAGCTCTTGTATATGAGGCATTGTCCAAATGCACATGAAAAGAAAAAGAGAGATGCAATAGAGTATATGTTTTAGAGTTCATTGACAAGCTCATAAAGATTCATATGATTGGAAAACAAACAGCTGCAAAGATGTCTGTTTCATCACTACTTCGTAGGAAGATCATTAACAAGAACTGGAGTACATCTCCACCCTAAGATATTTCAGGAAATGTGTTCAGTTTGGTATAAGTAATAATTCAGTTGTTAACAAAAGACACTGTGAAAATTTTGCTTGCAGGAGAAATATTCAGTTTGGGACAATAGCCAAAAGATAATGTTATGCACTACTGATTTCAGAGAAACTTAAATACTTATTGTTAATTAAGACTTGCCTCTCTTGCTTGTAGTGATTTTCCCATTTTCAATTAAAAGTTTCATTCAGACAAGTTAGAAGAATAGAGAAAAGATAAGCTGAAAGGTTTTGTAGTGCAGCTATTTAGCATGCTAATTTTGCCTTCAAGAAAAACAGAAGCAAGAGGCAAACAATCTTCCTCTTCGCCCCAGACCTTAAAGTGAATGATTATCATTTATTTATTTATTATTTATTTATTTAGAAGAGACTATATGTAGCTCAGGGTTGAACTGTGGAGTGAGTCCTTGTTGCTTTCTGAGCTTGGCTGTTTGCAAGAGAGCAATAAGAACTTCACAAATAATCACATTAGTTAAAGAATCAAACATCATGAGTATAAGATGCACAAGTTACATTTATTTATTTTTCCATAGGAAAGACTTTGAAACGAACCAGTTAAATTCAAGAATTGAAGATGAACAGCTTCTTGGAATACAGCTGCAGAAAAAAATTAAAGAACTCCAGGTAAATATATATAGGAGGCCGCAGACGGACCATCTTAGTTGGGTTACTTCAAGGGTTGCCATAGTACCATAATTTCTATTCCTAGTCCCTCAAAAGCAGTCCGAAGATAGTTTTTTCTTTTGCTGATCTTGCAACACTGAGAACAATGAGAAAAGGACTGCTTATCTTCCTCAATCAGCTGTTGGTCCTAAAGGGGGAAACAATCCCTCAACCCTACTCCATACAAAAGAGAAATAAAATAAATTATGAGAACCTTCCTCTGTCCCTATTTAATGCTTTTATGTTAAATCCATTTGTCTGATTATATACCAATAATCTGATCAATTGTTATAAGAGGAGCTGCAAAACCCTGAAAGCCACTTTTCCCTGTGAAAGACTTACTAGGACTGAAGAGTCCTTGGTGCTTGTGCACTGATGATTTTACCTAGTTTGGTAATAAACATCTGCAAGAAAACAACAAGCTCAGAGAGCACCAAGGACTCTCTGACTCTCTTTCAACCTTGAACTACAAATATTCTTTTCTATCAGTACCTACTAGCACCGATGAACTTCAGAATCTGGGGTCATGAAAAAAGGAAACAAAATATAATTTTGCTCTAGATTTGGGACATACAGTTGGTAATCAGACTCTATATATTGACTTAGTTACCTTCAGCAATCCTTCATCGTGCGAATGACATCAAAAATTCATTGAACGAGTGACTCTTCCTATCTTGTTTAGTTTCAGTTTGCAGGAGACACAGCCATCGTAACAAATGGTGAGAGGTTCAGAAAGTTGCAGTTCAGCAACACCTGGAGGGTTCCCTTCCCATGCAATATTGTCACGAATAAAAAGAGACATTAACTGGAAAGGGAGCAATGAAAATGGGATTACAGTAGCAACAATAACAGGGTAACATGGCTTTCATTGGAACAAATTCATTGGAACAAATTCATTGGAACAAAATAATACAATTGAAAGAAAAGTTGAAGTATTCCCCCCTTTCCAGCATATTATTTATGGCAAAAGTCAAAATGGGTAAACATTCCATGTAGCTAATGAGGATTTTTAAGTAGCCCGCTGCAGTATACTCTAAATATTCTGGTCATTAGGGTTAAAGTGATCCATATGTTGGTGAAAGTCCAGGTAGAAAAGGTATAAGCAACGCTGGCAGAAACAGGACAGATTTTTCTGGTAGTTCCTGTCATTTGTTATCTCCTTACAGGCTCGAATTGAGGAGCTGGAAGAGGAGCTTGAGGCAGAACGAGCTGCCAGAGCCAAAGTGGAGAAGCAAAGAGCTGAAGTAGCTCATGAGCTGGAAGAGCTGAGTGAGCGGCTTGAAGAGGCAGGTGGTGCCACAGCCTGCCAAATAGAGCTGAACAAGAAACGTGAAGCAGAGTTCTTGAAGTTACGCAGGGACCTGGAAGAAGCCACCTTGCAGAATGAGTCAACTGCTGCCACCCTGCGCAAGAAGCATGCTGACTCAGTGGCTGAACTGGGGGAGCAGATTGACAACTTGCAGCGTGTCAAGCAAAAGCTAGAAAAGGAGAAGAGTGAATTGAAGATGGAAGTGGATGATCTAGCTTCCAACATTGACTACCTCACAAAGAACAAGGTGAATGGTTGAGTCATGTGGAATTCTATTAAAACTTATTGTTTGTGTATTAATGGATGGCAGGGGAGAGTTATTGTGTGGTAAATGTCTCGTATAAGAGCTATCAGTATGATGAAGGGTTTATTCCTCCCACAGTTGCTATTTTGGGCTTCGGGTCAACCCTTTGCACTATGCTAGTTCTTGCTTTTCTGCTTAGACCAGTCTTTCTCAATCTTGGCAACTTTAAAATGTGTGGATTTCAATTCTCCAAATTCCCCAGCCAACCATGATGCTTGACACAGTCCCTTCAGAACTGGCTACATGTGAAGACATATATAATTCTAATATATAGGTACTTTTGAAATGTTAAAAGCATATATTTGATGCAAAAGACAAAGTATTGAGAAAATTTGTCTTCTCATCAAGTTTCTAGACTTAATGGCTGTTAAAAAAAAACCAGCAGACCTGATAAAAAAGTGTCATAATAGTTAAACAATCTCAGAATACAGACTGAAAACAGATTTTGGCTCAACATAATTTTAGCCAACCTTCAGACTAACATAAGCAGAACAAATGATACAAAGCTAGAAATGAATCTGTTTTTGTTTTTTAAAAACATCAATTGACATTAATTATAGAAATTGCAAAATTTAATTTTTCCTAATAAAGAATTGTTATGATAAAAAAGATGACAGTCTTCCCTCAGTTTGGAAGTACAGATCAGATTTATCTAATGCAGAAATCAGATACTATATTTCAGTAACTGTCCACTTTCTGAATGCCTTATCTTCACTGCATTCCAGTAGTTTCTTTTGCTGATCAGGACTCTGAATGACTGATGGAAAAAAACAGTAGCTAACTCTTCTTAGGATACCTCATACATTCCAGTTGTGCATTCAATTGGGAAGCTAACAGACCTGCCATATGAATATACCAAAGCCTGAACCATGAAGTAGAATTCTTAATCTAGACTGGACCTGTTCCTTGATTATTTAATTCTTAGAGAATTCCAGGATGTATCAAAACCTTTTCTTCCTGTTACAGGCAAATGCTGAGAAACTCTGCCGGACATACGAGGATCAGCTAAGTGAAGCCAAATCAAAAGTGGATGAGCTCCAGCGTCAGCTGGCTGAAGTGAGCACCCAGCGTGGGAGACTGCAGACTGAAAGTGGTATGTTATACAAACACTTTATAGACCCTGGGAAAAGACTAAGCTGTCAAATCTATCAGAGCAGTTTTTACCTTTGAATAGCAGCTGTAATGGGTCTCCCCAAGATTAAATCAATCTAGTAATATAGCATTGATCATTGATGTTAATACTTGATATATCTTATGGCATATGAAGAACTAAAGCTGCTGCAGAACACTGAGGAAATGTGATTTGGTAAAAAAAAAAAACCAGACAAACAAAACAGGGAATTTGTGCAATTCCAGAAGTGGGTAGAAGAGGGAATTTCAGCCATGGTGATCTATCATGGAAATGCTATCTTTTGAAATTATCAGAGGTATACGGATGTTGTCTCTCTTGAATCTATGATTAGCAGAAGTTGTGGAGAAATCTTTGTGTATTGGATTTATTTATTTTTTTATTTTTTTTATTTTTTTATTTTGTTTGTCAAACATGTACAAGATAGCAGGTGTAGGTATAAACATAAACATAATCAAAGTGAATACAGATAGATGAGGACAATAGGACAGTAGGACAGGGACGGTAGGCACGCTGGTGCGCTTATGCACGCCCCTTACAGACCTCTTAGGAGTGGGGTGAGGTCGACAGTAGACAGTCTAAGGTTTTGAGCATAATGTGAGCATAATTTGAGCATAATGTGTTTCTCAGCCATAGAATGGCTCATTGATGGAGGTTTTTAGGGGAGAAAGTTGTATAAAATACAATTGCCGGCCATCTTGGCCAGGATGATTAATAATGAAAACTACTGTATTTCATTAACCTCTGGGAGGGCATATAAATTGCCCACATTGGCTGTAATTGTTTCATTAACATTTCTTAATGATTAGTTAAGAAAAGATGAATTATTAACTGATCTGACAGCATACTCATAAAGCCCGGGATGATAACAGCAAACATGGCAGAGTAACCAAGAACCATGTACAATATAAGAACAGCTTTGATTCCATATCAACTAGTTTCACTTTCTTGAAAAGATACAGTTTTCGATTTTTCTGTTGAACTCACAGAATATCCATTGGAAGTCAGGACCAATCCTGAAATTTACTGTGTCTAGTTTTGATACCAAAGCAATTGAAAACTATGAGTACTATGATGAACAAATTTGACCGTGATATGTATATATATTTTTTTACAAAATCAGGTGAACTTAGTCGGCTCCTTGAAGAGAAAGAATCTCTTATAAACCAGCTGAGTCGGGGCAAAACTTCCTTTACCCAAACCATTGAGGAAATCAAAAGGCAGCTAGAAGAAGAGACCAAGGTGATTATTTAAACATATAGAGGTTAGATCTGTGGTAATGAGCAGCTGATTTTACTGGATTCAGACTGATGTTGTTAAAAACCAGGCCAAATCTTAATATATAAATTAAACAGTAAAAAGAAGGGTTTCTGTCTAGATATAGTATATTTTTACTCCATTACTAAAGCTTCTATACTACTTTGAAATTTAAAAGTGGGGATTTCTGAATAGATTGTACAATTTGAGGAAGATTTGCAATCTCGCCTTGTCATTTTAGAAATTGTTTTGCATTAAGATACTATAGATTCTGATTGCTTACCACATATGCACTTATTTTTCTCCTTTGCTGATATCATTCAAATGATGTTAGTGAGTAAGCAAGAATCAGCAATTCTTGATGAGACAAAATAGCCTCTATAAACATTGGGCAGATGCCTTCTCATCTCAAAGCCAAGATAAGAATAGCCAAATTTTCATTGATCTGAAAATGTGGAAGGAAAAAAAAAATCAAGAGTTAAAACATTATAGTGTTTTTTTAATTGTATGCTTCCCAAAGTCATGTTTTGGGAGATGGGTGACTATATAAACATGAAACAAATATGTGAATAGCTAGGTATATGCATAGTCTTTGATTTCTGTGTTCAGCAGAAATCAGATCTGTGTACTGTACACATCCATATTCTTCTAATAAACCATGGCTATCCTAACAAATAATTACCTTCATAGAGTCATTATGGGAGTGGGCAGCATATACATCCAATAAATAGGCAGCAGCAAGCCAGGCCTCAATGCTTGTCAAAATGCATCTGTGGGAACATATCAAATCCCATGTTTATTTGGCATGGAGAGAGTTAGAAGTATTAACTGCTTGATAAAGAATTGATTTTATTTTAATCCCAACAATTTTCAACTTTTCAGTCCAAGAATGCTTTGGCTCATGCTTTGCAAGCATCCCGCCATGACTGTGACCTTCTGCGGGAGCAGTATGAAGAGGAGGTGGAAGCCAAAGGGGAGCTCCAGCGCTCTTTGTCCAAGGCCAATGCTGAAGTGGCCCAATGGAGGACCAAATATGAAACAGATGCCATCCAGAGAACAGAGGAATTAGAGGAAGCCAAGTGAGTTCCTGTAATAGTCATTCACACTAAGTATATTCTGAGAATCAAAATTCTATGATAGAGGGAAGCACTTTGGTATCACAGCGATGCCTATTAACATTTTTGCAGTGAAAGCAGGGGAAAATTCCATATTAGGACTTGTTGCAGGACACTATGCAATGAAAGTAGTAGGGTTTCTGAAGTTTTGTCTCCAATGTGTGCTCCAATACCTTCCCTATCTAATCAGGATGATTGGCAAATTTCAGGAAGAAGCTGGCCATCCGTCTACAAGAGGCAGAGGAGGCTGTGGAAGTAGCCCATGCCAAATGTTCCTCTCTGGAGAAAACCAAGCATCGTCTTCAGACTGAAATAGAGGATCTGTCCATTGACCTGGAGAGAGCTAACTCAGCTGCTGCTGCTTTGGACAAGAAACAACGTGGTTTTGACAGGATCATTGCTGAGTGGAAACAGAAATATGAGGAAACGCAAGCAGAGCTGGAATCTTCTCAGAAAGAGTCCCGTAGCCTGAGCACAGAACTTTTCAAGCTCAAGAATGCCTATGAAGAGTCCCTGGAGAATCTAGAGACTCTCAAGCGTGAGAACAAGAATCTGCAAGGTATCAACAAGGCTGTATTACTTCTAAATGGCACAGTATAACTTTTAAAAATTATCCTTAAGGCAGAAGCAGAAATATAGAACAAGGCCAGAAGATAGAAACAGTAGAAGAAATAAATCAGTTTTCTAATATGCTTCTTTTGTGCCTTTTTGTAAAATAAGTCAATATGTTTATCCATACCTAATTCAGCATGGCTCAGAATTTTAATTGTTATACATTCAGTTCTAGGTAATTTATTACTTGACTATATGAATTGGCTTCTATACAAGCAGGCAGAGAAAGGTTTATAACAAAGATGGTTCTTTTTCTGATTTTGAGGTGATTTGTTTACCGAAAAATAGTGGGAAATTGTCCTTTTGCAATCTGAAAGTTTGTAGTCATATTTCTGTGGTGCAATTTCAGGGGGAAGGCTGCAAAGGTGGGATTAGGAGAGGTTACAGGTGGGTTGCCCATTCTTAGTCATTTATCCCAACCAGTTAATCAAAAAATGAGTAGAAAATTGATGGGCCAGTATTTTTTAAAATTTGTAAGTCTGATATCAATATTGTAGCTCTATAACACATTGGATAATGTTAGACTGATGTTCTGTTTCCAGATAACCGTGTCATCTTGGAACAGTTGCTATCTTTAGATGGGTATAATTCATAGGACTTTAAATAAAAGGATAAATGCTTTGTACTCCTTGGAGCAAGTTGTGTGTGCATGAAAATCTTACATTCAACCAACTATATAAGACCAATTCAGCCAATAAACCTAATATCCAGAGTTTTAGAATAAGTATTTTACTCCATTTCCCTTCTTTGATGTGACTTTTGACTGCTTTTTCCTAGACATTAGTAATTATTAAGGAAAGAAAAAACACTTAGATATACTAGTTTGGTGATTGTTTAAGTGACTCTATTAATACAAAATGTACAAATACAGGTAGGAATAAATGGTAGCATTCTATAAACCAGTGAACGGAGCATAATGTGATCAAAATCTTCTATTACCCCTAATGACGTGAGATTGCTCTGATGGCATAACCAAGTTTAACCTTATAGGCTAGAAATTAAATTTGATTTTGAATATAGTAGAGAATGCAAACAATAGGTGGGGTTACCCAGGTTTCCAGACTACAAATAAGTGTATAATATTTGTCTTGGTCTCTTCAGAGGAGATAATGGACCTAACTGATCAAATTAGCATGAGCGGAAAAACCATCCATGAACTTGAGAAACTGAAGAAAGGCTTGGAGACTGAAAAGAATGACATCCAAGCAGCCTTAGAGGAAGCTGAGGTAAGCTCTTGAATGATTGTGATAAGCCTTGCTATTATTTAAACTTGACATATCAGCAGGTATTATGCTTTACTTGGTTTGGATTCAACATATTGAATGCATTCATTGCAGTGATCTGTAAACCGTGGATTATGATTTAACATAGTATGTGAACCAGCTTGTTGTGCCATAGTCAATAAATATTTAAATGTGATCTATATACCAAGCAATATGAACAGTATCCAAATCACTTCCCAACTACAATGGAGGCTGCAAAGAATTGGGTGTGAAGGGAATAGTGTAATATGAAGTAAAAATGAAATAGCAATTGACAGAACTGTGAAAGTGTACATTGGCTTGGTATAAACATAATGAAGAGTAAGTCGCTTGCTTTTACATAAACCTGTTTGTTCAGCAAATCATGATTTTTTTTTAAATAAAGATTATGATTTAAGTAGAGCAATTATCCAATTGTCCAAGAACAATAGTCTGGCTGTTGCCTTTTGCTACTTGCTCCATGTGTCTTTGATCCAGTATTTAAAACCCAATAAATAAAACTACAGTAGAAGCAGACCATTTATCTGGGTCTGACATGGCATCTGGAGCTCAGAAAAATGTATTTCTAGATGAACCACAAAGATCTCCAAATGCCTGAGAACTATTGGATATTATAAAGATGTTTGCCTAAACCACAAGTAAGTAATATGGTGTCCAGTTGTTTGGACTTTAATTTTAATTTAATTTTTATCAATCACAACCATAGCTTTGTCAATGGAAGTCATTATGCGAATTGATCTCTTTAAAAAATAGAAAAAAAATTAAAAAGGAAGACAACGATCAGAAATGTTGATAGTAATCCACAATCAGGATATAGCACATTGAAGGGAAGCGAACTTCTGTTGAGATTTATCACTATTTATATTTTTTGTGACTTCAGGGAGCCCTGGAACATGAGGAGAGCAAGACCCTGCGCATCCAGTTGGAGCTGTCCCAGATCAAAGCTGATGTTGATAGGAAACTGGCAGAAAAAGATGAAGAGTTTGAAAATTTAAGGTAGAAATATGACATATTGGAGAACCTGTTACATACTTTATGGGATGAATTGTAGTGGTATTATCTTCTGATATTTTCATGACAAGTGAGGAAATCTACTCTCAGAGGCACTGTTGAAAAAGCAAGGCCGCATTGATGGTTCAGTGTTACTGGGCTAATGAATTAAGTCATCATCATCTTTTAATGACCCCATAATCCCCATAATCCCTTGCGGGGTGGAGTCTGGGCAACTGAATGGAGCTGAGTATTTACTGGCTGGATGCCCTTCCTATCGCCAATGCGGAGTTTTGTTCAGCAGATATATTCTCATTGTGCCCAGAGAGAGAAATATCTGCCTTTACCTAGGACCGAACTCACAGCCTCCTTATTGTGAGGCGAGAGCTCCACCTCTAGGCCACCACACCACTCGGGCTAATGAATTAAGTGCCTCGTACTAAAACACTTTTCTTTTTTCTTACAGACGTAATCATCAGAGAGCCATGGATTCTATGCAGGCCTCATTGGATGCTGAAGCCAAAGCCAGAAATGAGGCTACCAGGTTGCGAAAGAAAATGGAGGGAGATCTCAATGAGATGGAGATCCAGCTGAGTCATGCCAATCGCCAGGCTGCTGAGTCTCAGAAACTGGTGCGGCAGCTCCAATCCCAACTGAAGGTCTGTCTTAATCATTTCTCAAGTAAATGTAGTCTATCAGCCAGTTGGGGCTCTCTTTTCCAATCTTCTCAATGATTATCAACTTATATTAAAAGGTGGCAGTTTTATTTGGAAGTAGCATGTGTTATTATTTTTCTGTCTTTAAGGGCTGCAGAGAATGCAAAGCACTGTGCAGTGATAACCACTGTGGGATAGAACTAAAACTGTTAGCATTTTTTTTTCCTATGGGGAATTGGTTTCTCCCCCTCAGACTGGATTTATTAGCTAGGAACTTAATGCACTAAGAATGTTATTTCAGTCCCAAGAAGCTAAGTGCAATAGAAGGTCAGGAGTTTGTCATGAGGTAGTGTGATTTTGGGACACTCTGGTGGCTGGAAATCAGGGGTGGTTTCCTCCCGGTTCGGACCGGATCTCCCGAACCAGTAGCGACCCACTGGTGACATCACTGGATCGTCTGGTGCCGGTCCGTGGGTGCCGCCATCTTTTTTTGTGAATTTTTTGCAAATTCTTTACTGTTTGGAAGGTTTTTCCTGTTCTGCTGCTTGAAAAAGGGCCTCCCCGCCTGCTCCGGGTTTATACTGACCTTTATTCCTTTGCCCGAAGCACAGCTGATCAACTCCTCAGCTGTGTTTCGGGCTAATTGCAGCTACTGAGCATGTGCGTAAGCAAAATTGCGTGAGGGAGCGCGCGCGCACAAAACATCGCGATGCGAACCGGTGGGGAAGGTAAGTGGAACCCACCCCTGCTGGAAATCTTTATGTGGCCCAAAAGCTGCAGGTTGCTCACCCTCTTTCTTGGTGTTCACTATTGGGAATCATTGTTTGACATCTTTAGTGGTTTGTTGAATTTTGCAGAACAACTTTTATTTTTTCTTGTGTTAAAACTGACTTCCCTTGATACCATCCCCAGGATTTGCAGATTGAACTGGATGACACTCTACGCTATAATGATGATCTGAAGGAGCAGGCAGGTGCCTTGGAGAGGCGTAACAACCTATTGCTGGCTGAAGTGGAAGAGCTGCGGGCAGCCTTGGAACAGGCAGAACGTGGAAGGAAATTGGCTGAACAGGAGCTTATAGAAGCAACAGAAAGAGTCAATCTATTACACACCCAGGTGAGCTGGAGAATGTAATTTCAAGCAGGGATAACAGCTATTGGAATCAGTTCGAGATGGGAAGCAAAAGTGGGAGCATTTTCATGGTTTACTGTTCTCTTCCCAACCAGAACACAAGCCTAATTAATCAGAAGAAGAAGATGGAGACAGACATTTCACAGCTGAGCACTGAAGTGGAAGACGCAGTGCAAGAATGTCGAAATGCTGAAGAGAAGGCTAAAAAAGCCATCACTGATGTAAGGGGCCTAAAGAGCAGGGGTGGGAATATTGTGAGGGCTACACTGATTTTTTATATAGGCCTTTACTGGTGTGGCAGTTTCCTTCCCCAGTGTTTCCCAGAATTCTTTTCTATGGAGCTTAATAGCAAATACACAATGAAAATGGGTATTTGAGTAGCATCTAGCAACTTTTGTTGATGGGGGAACTCAACGTTTGGCAATATCTAATATCTGGCAGCAGGATCAGATATTGCTGACCTTGTAAGGCAGCTTATTTCAAGCTAGCATCCTCCAGATCAGTTAGCTGTAATTTTCATAATCAGTCACAGTAGTTTTAATGCTACATGAATGTTTTGGCTGTTGTCCCTATCAGGCAGCCATGATGGCAGAGGAACTGAAGAAAGAGCAAGATACAAGTGCCCATCTGGAACGGATGAAAAAAAATATGGAACAGACCATCAAAGACCTACAAATGAGGCTGGATGAAGCCGAGCAGATTGCCCTTAAAGGGGGCAAGAAGCAGATTCAGAAACTGGAAGCTAGGGTTAGTATTTCAGAGAACATATACTTTTTCTGGCAATTTCTTGTGGATTATGTGGCCAATGTTCCCAATAAAGCTAGACACGATGGGTTATTAAAAGTTTGGATTCAGTGAGGTCTGAAACCATTTAAAGTTAAATAAAATCATATTTGCAAGGCTCTGCTGTAGAGGCAATAATCCCTCATCATTAATATCCTACATAGGTTTCCAGTGCTTTGTGAAGCATGACAAACAATATAGTTCTTTGTATTCTGAGCCACGCAAGAAGGCAAAAGAACTTAACTGTACTGTTTGGTCTTATTCAGGTACGAGAACTAGAAGGTGACTTGGATTTAGAACAGAAGAAGAATGCAGAGAGCCAGAAGGGCATTCGCAAGTATGAGCGAAGAGTCAAAGAACTGACTTATCAGGTACAAGTTTCATCATCTTCATGTTGAATCCTCAGATCCATTTTCATCAACACATAGGGTGAAACCAACAAAAACATAGGGGGAGCATTATACAAAAGTGAAACTTCCCTTTTTGCCTGCAGATATCCCACCATTTTAGCAGTAATTCAAAGTTCTTCAGGAGATAGCAAACACCAAGATTGTTTCATTTGGAATGAGAGCAAGAAGTATTGTCCTCACTCTAATTTGGATTTGTGATTTTATTTCACAGACAAAACTGATGGGCATCAAATCATGTCATCACTTTGGCTACATGATTATCAATTGGTTTGCACAGCAAACAAGATCAATTCTCCTTTAAAGCTATTGACCGTAACACCTAAGTTTGAGTAAATACTGTAGTACAAGAAACCAAGACTTAGGCTAGAGATCTTTCACAAAATTCTCTTATTGTATTCCCAAATCAAACTATATTTTTCCCATGTCATCTTCTCCAGTACATTTCTATCAATTAAAGGAAAGCTCAGTAATAGGAATCAAATTTGAATACTTTGCTCAAAATAGCAATAGCAATAGCACTTATATACCGCTTCACAGTGCTTTACAGCCTTTTCTAAGCGGTTTACAGATTCAGCATATTTCCCCCAACAATCTGGGTCCTAAATGGGCACCTATGTATCTATAGATAAATCAGGAAGGGGGAGGACATATTTCCAACAAGTGAAAGAGCGCTTCAGAAATTTCTTCTATGGAATACGAGTAGAATCTCAGTTTAGTGCCCAATTAGAGGGACGGTATCAGAGGTGGGTTTCAGCAGGTTTTGACCAGTTCTGGAGAACCGCTAGGAGAAATTTTGAGTAGTTCGGAGAACCGGTAAATACCACCTCTGACTGGCCCCACCCCCATCTATTCTCTGCCTCCCGAGTCCCAGCTGATCGGGTGGAAATGGGGATTTTGCAGTAACCTTCCCCTGCCACACCCACCAAGCCATGCCCACCAAGCCACGCCCACAGAACCGGTAGTAAAAAAAATTGAATCCCACCACTGGACGGTATGCCTATTAAATCCAACTATCTGTTAAACTTGTTATGTTAAATCCAAATGTACATCCTTTGAATCAATTTATTTGTGCAATTACATAACTGATATAAAATAACATCACTTGCAATAAAACAAAACCTCAGTTTGATGGATGAGAAGGGGTGGAGTTAAAATGGAAAAAAAAATGCCCATTATTTTAGAAATCCACTAAACCAGGATCCACTATATCAAGTTTATCAGAAAACTCACACCTTTATACGGTCATGTGGTAGTAGTAACATATATGGGATGAACCAAATATCTGATTATTACATTTCAGACTGAAGAGGACCGGAAGAACCTGGCACGAATGCAGGAACTGATTGACAAGTTGCAGAGCAAAGTCAAGAGCTACAAGCGTCAGTTTGAGGAGGCAGTAAGTAGGGATTCCAGCACTTTAAAAGGCATCAAAATGCTAGTCCTAGTCAATTCCAGTTTCCTTTGGTTCTGTAATAACCCTTAATGGTCAATTTGTGTCTGCATTACTCCTGTGCCATAACTCTAATTTAAAAATACAATTCCAAAATGACATTTTAGAAATTCAGACTTCTCCAATGTACTAAGGAAGACCAACTCCCTTGGCTCTACACCTTATCTCTCTGGATTAGAGAGGCATTAGTTTCCCTACTACTATCGAAAATGTGCCAAACCTTTTGTGTGCCTAGAACATTGTTTGCCATAATTCCCCAGTCATTCAGTGCAGCCAAGAATCTTTCCCAGATCTGGTTCCACTACATCAAATTCCATCTTCTATTCATAGGAGCTACAAGCAAACTCCAACCTGGTCAAATACCGCAAAGTGCAACATGAGCTTGATGATGCTGAGGAACGAGCGGATATTGCAGAGACACAAGTGAACAAGCTGCGTGTTCGCACTAGGGAAGTTCCTCTGAAGGTGAGAACAATATTGCCTGAGGTAAAGCACGGTAATTATCTCCCCATCAGTCTCATTTCTTAATGGATAAACTGTTGGGGAACACACATTAGCTCTTTATGTGATGTTATTTCATTGGCTCCACTAAAGGCTACTCAGCCGTAATTGATGTATAAATCAGGGAACAGATAGGAGGAAGGATGGCTGAGACATAAGGCATGAGAAAGATTAATGTGTTCTCTGTTTTTGCTTGCTTAGTCAGACAAAAATAACTCTTTGTCTCCAAGCATGAAAACATAATGCATCACAGGGTTTGAGCTTTCAACAATGTAATGTGTAATCAGAATACAATAATGATAAACATCATTGTATTCTGATGTGGATGATCCAAGCCACAAAACAATGGAAAACACTTTTCACGAAAGAGGGAGATGGGGCTCTGAGAAGCTATCTGTAGCAATCAAATCTGATAGTAACTTTTTTTTATTGTTAACAGCATGAAGAATAAGAAACTCCAGTATAAATTCTCTTCGATGAATATGTCTATGTAATGGCTGCAACAGTCATTTCTGTCTCTATAGTGAATAAATAAAGTCTAATGCTCATGATGGAAAGTGTGTAACTTCTTTTGAGAATATTCAACTGTAGAATGTCTTTCTATGAGGCTTTTTTTAAAATGGAACTTTGTCTTACATCTTATTTACAAACTTCAAATGTGGAAAGAGTCTGGCAGCATCTTTTGAGATTAACATTATTATTTAAGGAATAAGCATTTCTAAAATAAAGCATTTTATGACTTGCATAAAAAAAATAATCTCCGGTGTAAACAGACTTTCAGAATCTGGCTATCACAGTTTAACACAACTCTCTTGCTACAATGATGAACATTCAACAGTCTCGGAGACCTGCTGCTATAGATAAATTCCTGATTGAGCTACCTTTTTGCAAACAAGCTCAAACTGCAGTTCTTTGAATGATATTTCTCGAAACATGTTTTAAAATAGAATTCTTTATTCCATTTAATACATTTATGTTGTGTTAGTAAGTCAGTATTAATCTGGGCAGCATGAACATTAATTTGTGTGAAATAATTAAAATGTCCAGAAACATTTGCTGGCTAGGGGAGTCGCCTTTTTGCCACAAAACAGTTCCATTCCTTCAGCGATTTCCCATTTTTTTTTACAGCCACATTTAAATGTGATTTGCCAGCTATTACTCCTCGACGCAATTTATATTTAATCCAAGGCTACTGTAGTTTCTCATCATACACAAAGAAGATCTACAGCAGTAGCTGTGGAAGAGGAACAAGGGCACTCAGGTTTCCCTGTAAGGAACCAAAAGGCCAATAACGCACCCTGAGCCAAAACCTCCAACCCAACTCTTTGGAATTGACTACACTGAAAAGCCAGAAATAAATATACAGCATGATAGGTAAATCATCCTCAGAGTAGCTAAATAGACTAAGTAGCTAAGTAGCTAAGTTTTTAGTGAGAGCAGTCTCACTGAAAGCCAAATTGATTAGTAAAAAGAAGGATGGTCATTCAAAGGCAAGACATATGTATGAATTAGGTACTTAGAATTCATTTTTGTAGACTATGGCCATACTGTGCTGATGTTTCAATTCTAATCAAAAGGAACCCACAGGCATTTGAGTCTTTATTCTATGTTTACTACAATTACAGTGTCGCTACAATGACCTAGGATTGAGGGTGAGGATGTTGTAGAAGCAACTTGTCCCAAACTAAAATTCTTGAATGACAAAACTTGTCCCAAACTAAAATTCTTGAATGACATTCTCCAAAGGCATCAGATGTATAACAGAGTACAGGGCCACTGGGGAAGCCAGTTTAAACATACCCTTAAGAGGTTCCTTTAAAGCAAAATACATGATTTACTCCAAAGTTTCCATTTTATTTCTGACAAGCCATAAAGGATAAAACAATAGGGATAACCTTAATAAAGTGCTGTTTTGTTCAGGTAATAGATTCACAATTAGACAATTACGGAGCAGTCAGGCTTTCTTGACAGGGCTCTTATCATTAAAACAAGTGGACGGTGTCTTTGTCCCCAGTAAATACCTTAATAATTTTGTATGCAAATCAACCACAAGAGATCTGTTATTTCTATTACTTTTGCCTAAAAATAAGGTGCAATAGCGCATGCAGAGCAAATGCGAATGGGGAAATAGATGATCAACTATATCTTACTTTCAAGTATTGTAGGTTTCATGGAGATTTTTTGCTATAACATTTCTAATTACATTTCTAATGGCCAATTCTAATAAAAACTTTATCCTTTGAAGGATAAGTTTTTAACAGAATACAACCAAGATATCTTCTTGATATTTTTAACTTGAGGCTTTTCAGGGATCTATTCTGTTTAAGGTAAAATGCTATACAATTGTAAATGCATATAAAAGAATAGTTGAAAGTTTAAGGACAAAAAAGGCCGTTCTAATGCTTCATAAATTCCATTAAGTGCCTGAGCACAATGTTGTAATGAAGCTTTTATTAAAAAAAAGTTTCTGGAATCAAACACCAGCTGTCTTCCAACTAACTTGTTTAAACACTGGCAGTTACAACAGCAAGTTCCATATTTACTGAATAATTCACCCCATATGAAATACAAGTATCAGTAGTAGACTAGACAACTTCCAGTTACTATTACACATTAGGAACAATATATATTATATATATTGTTCTGGTGTGTGGGCACATACACATCAGAACGGATGGTGCTAATTCTGTCATTTTAGCTGATGCCTCTGTTTCCAGAATGCAAATTAGTACACCTTTCTGTTCAACAGTAGGTTTTATATTCAGCAAAAGCAATACAGTACTGTGGAAGAAAACTCCATTTGCATTGTTTATTAACAAAATGGCCAGACTGCAGAATTTAGAAAAACAATGTATAAATTTTTAATTTATTTGCTCTCCTTCCCTTTTTTGTCTATTAGATTTACAGATACAATTAAATGGAACAATAAAAAGAAAAGAAAAAGGAGATGAAAAGGAGACTTGAAAGCATTGTAAAATTGATTAAAATGTTTCAAAAATATTTTGATATAAATCTATATATCAGACTAATATTTAATCTTTTTAGGATTGGTTAAATTCACATTTCTTAGATCAGGCAGAAATTATTGTATTCTTTCATTTACAATTTGATTCATACTGGTTACTGTTAATTATTTCATAAAATGCTAATTTTAATATTCTGAAAACTATACATAGATTTATATCAATATCATTTGGAAATTTATTTGGTTTATTTTACAAAGCTTGTAAGTAAAAGCTTTCAATTTCCTTTGTGTTCTTTTTATTCTTTCTTGTTTTTCCACTGATTGTATCTGTAAGCCTAATAAACAAGCAAGCAAACAAATAAAGCCAGGGGAAAAAGCCAACTACTTCCATCACTGCAATATATACCTGTTCTAGACAGCACTGTAAAAGTCCATTGAAGACAAATCCACAGACCAGAGAGAGATACTTCTGAATGCAATAATACAGTCAACCAAAGAGGAGAATGGGAAGAGTTTAGTAGGAAACATTTCTAAAATCATTTGCAGAGAAAAAGGACACGCCATTATTTTTACGTATTTAAAAGTGAATTGCACACACAATCCTCTTGAAATGCAAAACAAAGAAAAAGATGTGAAAAATCAGGAGTCAACTTTTTATGACGACTTAAGAGTGGCTAGTGTATCTTAGGTGTGCTCATAAAACCAGCTTGTTTCAATGACTTAGGAAATTACCTCTCCTTTTAACTTCTAATTTGGGTTACCAGAAGGAAAATCACAGCTAATCCTTGCATATTGGAAAGATCCCACCTACCAAGCTCAAAGGCTTCTAGTCATAACGAGCATGGAAAAGTGGACTTTTTTTGCAGACAATTCCAAACAGTATGCAGATTTCCCTGAATATGTGATGCATTTCAAGTTTGTGAAATCTTGCTCTTTAAAGAGGGTGGTGGGGCAAGGGGAGAAAATACATTAAGATAGTAATATTCCAAAGTTCCAAGTTTGTGCACACAGCATATCCCTGAAAATCCAACGTCTGCAAGATTCCCTCTGAGGTATTGTCCACTGGAAGTGAGAACCGGTGGTGTTACTCTTCGGTGAAGTCTCTGTCAATCTCCATGTACGCCTCATCAATGTAGCTAACTATGGCACAAGGTGATGTCTGATCCGTACTAAGCAGAACAGACACAGTCTCTTTCCAATAGGAAAAACTAATACATGAACTCTGTAAAGGGAAAAGAAAGAAAAGTAAGCACAAACAAAACAAATGTCTCTGGAATATGGCTTGCTAGTAGTACAAATGGGGTTCTATATGTTCTTGAAAAGGATCTGGAAGCTTCAGCTAGTTCAAAATATGGCAGCCCGCCTAGTTTTATGCAAGTCTAGATTTGCACATGTGCCCTCTCTCTTGCAGGAACTGCATGGGTTGTGGATTTGCTTCTGGATCCAATTCAAGGTGCTGGTTACTACCTTTAAAGCCCTACTTGGCATGGGGTCGAGGTTATTTGAAGGGCTATATTTTTCCAGTTACATCAGGGTATAGTGGGGAAGCAGGATATTTTATCCACCAGGATATAGTGGGAAAGCAGGATATTTTACAGGTCACCCTCAGTTAAGGAGGTCTACCTTGTGGGGCCAAGAAAAGGGCCTTTTCTGTGATAGCTCGCTCTCTGTGGAACATGATCTCTGAAGAGATAAGACTGGCCTCCACCTTGATATTCTTCCGAAAGGCCTGAAAACATTAATTTGCCAATGGGCCTGGGAATCCATCAAAAGGTTTGTTTTTCTGTTGCCAGGGGAGTGCGGGTATCTCAGATACTGTATTTGGTGCTTTTTTCCTATAAGCTGTCTGGAGTCATTATGAGTTAATTGGGCAGTCATCTAAATTTCCTAAATAAATACATACTTTAACATGCTATCAACATCTCATTGCTAGTATTTGAAGATGCCACTAAATATTTTGAGTTGATATTGTAGCACATATGCAATTGCCCCCACCCCCACCACAACAGTAATGAAAAATGCTCTGTAGAAATGTTTAGCCCCTTTTTGAAGGGAAGTGTTGAAGGGTTATTTTGAGGTACAGATGTAGGAACTGTTAAAACATAACCCACCAAACTGATCTCGGGCCTCCAAAAGTCCATTAAAAATTGCATCAAAAATTAGCAATTTGCCACCAAATGTTGGAGACTCAATCTTGTTAGGTTGGGGTGTTACAGGAATTCATCAACAATTCATCACCCTACTCTTAACCTGATCTCCAAGAAAACTAGATGCTATAGAGAATTCAGATCAAAACACTTTCACGTATACCCAGGGATCAGGGCACTGGTGTAGTTTAGAGCAATTTCAAGATCTTTATTGACTAAGTTTGTGCAATCAAAACTTGCTTTGGGCTTTGTTTCTTCTCTTACCTGTGGAAACCTACAGTGGGAAGCTGCAATATTACTATACCTACCACATAAAATTTAATGCCTAAAAATGGTATATATTTTGCCAAAATATAATCCCATGGAAAAAAATTGTTTTATTCATGCAGGGATCAGAGAACTTCATTTATCTTTTAAGGTGCTGCAGAATTACAAATTTTGAGAACCCCTGGTATAACCCATTCTGCATTAGGAATATATTACACCCTGATGATACAGAAATTGCCAGAGAATTTGGTCCAGTATAAACAAAATAGGCTAAAAATGGTTGAAAAAATACTGGGGTACAAAAGAAAAATGAAGCAAGAGTAAATTGAAACCCTGAAAGCTTGCTAGGTTATCCTATGTATGCAGGTGACTAAATAAGAAATTATTTGCCTCATGTTTAGCAGATTTTGACTGATGTCATATTTTTAGTTAGTTTATGTAACATTCTGGGCCAAGAAAAGCTAATTTTGGTAGTACATAAATTAAATACCCAAAGCTAAATAAACCTGCTCATTTTACAGAACATACATGTTATATTAAATAATCAGGAAAGCTTAATTTTCTCGCCAATGAAAATCCTATGTTCTTTTTTGTAGTCATCCATTTTATGTACTATATTTTATACTCTTGTAAAGCTAGTTTCCTTTATCACAGAAAGAAATAGGCTTTTAGGTTTGACATTCTGGATGAAGTATTGGTTTGAAATGGAAGCACAAAAAATCCATCCTGGTAAGAATATCACACACAAATGTGTCTGTCTGGTTGCACTGGAATATTTAGTCTAAGAGTTCAATTACCAGAATTCTCAATACAATCATTTTAACTAGTCTAGGATGCATGAATTTTATTCTCGAATATTTTGGAATTGTTTATATCATACCATAATGCATTCTGAAATGTGGCTGTCATTAATAACCATCTTTAGTGGAAGATTGCTATGTGCTAATGCTGATCACTGCACAACATAAATAAAGGACCTTGTTCTTTAAGGCAGAAAAGAGTTGTTCCCTTGCAAAGAACACACAGATTGTACAGACATTTTCAAATGAGGCAGCATTTTCCTACAGCTAAAACAATAAAAACTATTTGTATTAAACACAAACTTTTATAATGCAGCAATTCTGGTTTGAAAAAGTCTGCAGTAAACATTCACTTGGATATAGTACCAGAATGTTCCTATACCTGTTCAGACTTACAAGCAAGAAACACTACAAAAACAATGAGTGTTTTCCATTGTTGAAAGCTCAAACAAGACATCTTAATTTATTTTCACTTCGCTGTCAGTGAAATACAGCCCGCCATGCTAGGCATTACCATTATACTACATTCTTCATGATTTAACATGTTTTATTCCATCAAAAGCTTTCTCCTCTCCTCTGCATCACAATTTTGAAAAAACAAATATCTGCAAGGAACTTAGGTTGCAGGCTTACATTTTCTAAACAGGTGCTGTCCTTGTCCTTATTGAGGTAATGCTGCTGCCAGAAACGAAGGAGGCTATGAAAATTGTTCAGTATGAAACCAGGATATTTCTTCGTATATTCCATCTCTTGAAGGGTACGCAGATAGAATGGAAGCTTGTCTTTTCTTCGAGCTAACATTAAGATAACTAGACTTGTGTTCAGACAACTTACATTTTCCTAAAGTTGAAAAAAAGAATCAAGATGAGAAACCATATTGTTAGTTATTCTACAGAATACAATCGACAAGATATAAATTATCATTTTATAAATCAATATAGACGTATGATTCCTGAAATCCAATTGCCATATATTACCTGGGTCAGTGTTTGTACATGAATAATATTAATGAGTCGGAAAAGAAAGGACATCCTCATGGACATCTGTGACATGTATGATAATAGGCGGCACTCAGACAAGACTTCTGCAACTACAAAAAAGGAAGTGTGTTAGATTTAAAATGATGAGTCCTGAATGAGTTATAATTGCGAAAAGAGGGGGGGGGGGAAGCACTGTTAATATGACTTCCATTCATAACTGGTTGGAAAGATTGGTTGTAATAGAAGTGCTTTTCAGAATGATAATTTTGGTCTCTTCAAAGAAAACCTGGCATTAGCCGATGCGGTATCAATGATGGGATCTGATGGTATTTAGACAAGGGGTACTTGTTTCCTGTGGTCCAACTATACAAACCTTGATCGCACAATGGCCAGTAAAATTGTTGGTTATCGCCAACAAGGAAGATATCGCTGTTCATCAGCATTTCAACAGATTAAACTACATTTATGAATAAACCATGTAATGATCTCAAAGTATTTCCAGCAATACTTAAAAGTTGTACAGGTAAGCTGCAAAAGGATATATTTGCACAGATTTTTTATGTTATTCCTTGGCCTCAAAAAAATTATTTTACCTTTAATATCTGACTGGCTCTCAAATCGATCCAGGGACAAAGTAATACAACGAACCAACATGTTGGAATCAACCAGTGAACTGTTGATTTGATTCAAAAATATCTGAAACTAAAATATTGGAATCATTAGGCTCTATCAAGAATACTATGTACAAATAAATAAACAAATGTAATACTAAAATTGTATAAAAGGGATTCTAGGATTTTAAGTTTTACCTTTTCATCTGAATTGATGTACTTATTAAACCTCTTGAAAGCATCTATGTTGAATTTCATCAGTTCCCCCAGAAGATCAAAATAACTTTGAAGCACATCTCGTGATTTGCATTCACTGTCAACAATGCAGTACAGAATATGCTGGCAAGATTAAACGGACTGTTACTATAAGTACAAGATATTATATTTTGTATTACAATAACAACAGCAACAGCACTTAGACTTATATACCGCTTCACAGTGCTTTATAGCCCTCTCTAAGCGGTTTACAGAGTCAGCATATTTCCCCCAACAATCTAGGTCCTCATTTTACCAACCTCGGAAGGATGGAAGGCTGAGTCAACCTTGAGCCACTGAGAATTGAATTGCCGAACTGCTGGCAGTCTAACCACTGTGCTACCATGGCTCTTAGAATACAATTAATAATATAGTAACATGACATTAAAATCAAACATTCACTTAGCAACAAGATTTTTTGTTACATACTACAAAAATATGTTTCATTATTTGAGAAATTATTAAAATTAATAATGTACACTTGTATTTTCAAAGATACAAAACCAGAATAAATTACAGACATTCATGCAGATTCATAACAGTTTTCTGGTAAAGTTTAAAAATTAATTTCTTGAATACTGATGCTAAAGCAAATATTTAAATTACCTCTAAAAGCCCCCTTTTTAGCAAGAACATCTGATCTGCATAGGAAGTAGCACCTCGTAAGAAACTTTCAACTGCTCTTGCTTGCCAAAATCTGGTAAAACAGAAGAAAATTAAGCACATGTTCCTTCTTTCTCCATTAAACACATAACCAGCACATAACTTTTTTATTCATGCTTCTTAGACAGAATGTATAATTCTTCTTTGGAGGGAAACAGGAAGAGGAAAAAGACCAATGAAAATACTTAATTTTTCAATCTTGGGCCATTATGTGGAGAATAAATTTGCTCATCATGTAACTGGAAGTTTGCCATAGCAAAAAAAGCATACAATTTTATCACCTCAGAATGAAAATGATATTTGTGCATCTTCTTAATAAGGGAAATCATTAGGGGAAAAAATCTCATAGCTATCTCTGACTACATGCATGGATCTCTCTCACAAGAACATGTTATTTAGAATAGAATAGAATAGAATAGAATAGAATAGAATAGAATAGAATAGAATAGAATAGAATAGAACAGAACTTAGATTAGAATTGTTTATTGGCCAAGTGTGATTGGACACACACAGAATTTGTCTTTTGTGCATATGCTCTCAGTGTACATAAAAGGACACGATACATTCATCAAGAATCATAAGGGACAACACCTAATGATTGTCATAGGGTACAAATAAGCAATCAGGACACAATCAAGGATCTAAGGCTTCGATAGCCAACATCTCTGGAGACTAAGCAACTTTTAATGCCATGGCAGAGCTGAAGCATTGCAGGGTAAAACAATGAGTTTACTGCCATGTTCTCAATTTAACTTTTTAATAGAGGATAATGAAATACATTCTCTGCAGGCCCCAAAGACCAGATTCTCTTATGACAAAGCGCTGTTTTATGTAACAAGAGCAGAACCCACCTGAATGATGATTCTGCTGGTTCTTTCTTCATTACTTGAAGAAGTCTAGTTAGCAAGCCTCTCTTCCCATCGCAAATTAAACTTCTAAAGTGTAGGAAGGTGTGACAGTGAGTAAACCAGTGGGCTGCCATAAAGTTACTATTCAGCATACTCGTCTTCAATACTGTACAGTACATTGCCCACTTTTATACAGAAAGTCAAGGTCTGTTGTGACCCAGCGCGGCAAGCCCCCAGGAAACGACACACACACACTGTTTTCCAAAACAAAGAAGACTTTACCACTAATAAATGCAGCTTAGTAGTAAGTTGGTTACAGGTTTTTCATCATAGTTCTTGTTGAAACTCACAGAACACTTTGGCCGGGATTCCAAAATACAAAACTACAAACAGGTCATTAAATCCATAAATTATCCTCACTTGCTGGAGTTGGCCAAAAGCCCGGACTGGAGTTATTCCAAAGTTCAAACAGCAGCCAGGCAAAATACTTGCATTTTTTCCAGCAAGAGTTTCCGCTGTGATGCAACCGTAAATAGTCTTAGGGCGTGGCGCCTCTGCCTGCAGGTTTACATGTGAGGAGACCTCCTCCTACAGAGCCACTCTTGCTGGCTAGCTGCCCTGCGTGCCCTAGCATCAATCAGAGGCTCCTCCTCTTCACTGGAGTCACTTTACTCCTGCTGGGGAGGTGCAGAAGGCCCTGGTTGATTATCGACCTCTGGCCCTGCGTCCTCCTTGGACTCAGGTGCCGGAGATACAGACTGATCTTGCCACCCCATGGTCGGTTCTTGGTCTTCCGGATCCATGAGCAGCTGCGCGGGACTTGGGCAAGCCACAACAAGGTCCGCATGTCAGATTTCACCTATATAGCTTTCGCATTTGGACTGTACAGAAATTTCCAGCAATATAATACAATCTACAACATCTTTTTTATCTGAATTTTAAAAATTGATGTATTTAAAAAATCAAGTCCTCTCTGCAATCAGAGTGGCATAGATTTATATTTAAGCTACAATGAGTACAAGATTGACCGCTGAGTATTCACGAAAAAGACAAGGTAAAATGGACCCATTATACAGAGATTACTTCAGGAAACAAATTATGCAGAAAAATCTACAGTTTTGTACCTGTCTGTGTTGACAACAGCCTCGACCTCAGGGATGTTGGCTTTTAGAGAGATTGCGCTCAATTCATTAAGTTCTTGGCTGTTTAAAAGTAGATACTTGTTCCTAATATGAACATTAGAACAGATGAATGAATACCTCCATTATGTAATGCATTATTTATTTGCTATTTCCAAAATTGACATCGTCTGCCATAATGCCAAGACATGGTCAGTTTATAAAACAATATTAGGGGGTAAACACTGGCAAATATAGAGTAACCTCATAGCCCATTCACAGTTCGGGACATTGAAGGTTCAGGGAATGGAATTAGTAATCTCATTCTATGTATCTATATCTGAAAAAGACTGACAAGAACCCACAGAACCTGTTGACATTCCATGCTTATCATGCTTATATATATATATATATATGTATGTATGTATGTATGTATGTATGTATGTATGTATGTATGTATGTATGTATGTCTGTCTGTCTGTCTGTCTGTGACATATTTTTATTGATAAATAAATAAATAAATATATATACCTTACTCATACCTCCTTCCTGCCTAAACATCCTCTAATTAATTCTATATATTATCACTTTTGGTTTTGTCTTCTTTTATTGCTACCAAAACACTTCCAATAGGATTTCCATGCTCCAGCTCTTGAATTTCTATGCAAGGTGTTCTGTGTATCCCTCCTTGCCTGTAGGGTCTTTCTCTCTCTTTTTTAAATGAATGGTATCTTCTACTTTTCTATATGCTAATTATCTCACCAAGTTTCAATCACTTGTCTTCCTGATTTACAATCTCTAGTTCTTCCTATTTTGTTCTTATACTTCATGCGTTGTGGAAGAAACATCTTACATTTTGAATAACACCACCTACTGGACTCTTAGTAATTTCCCAGAATCTCAGCAATGAATACTGCAATGCTGAAGCTCCTCAAGTCTCATCTGATAGGGACACAAGATTGCAAATGCAGTAGCTATAGTTTTGTCTTCCTAGGCAGAAAAACAATGCTTCCTTTCTTGTCCTTACTGCTTGGAGCTCAGTCATTGGCTCCCTTAAGCTGGGTTCTTATGCAAAACCTCCCACCAAAGTACTTTCTTCTTGACCTCTTCCACCAAACTCCTTTCCCAAATTCTTATTTGCTCTTCCTGTTTTCTTGCTCAATGTGCTGTATTTTTTGGTCTATGAGACGCTCTTTCCTCCCTCAAAAGTGGGTGGAAATGTCTGTGCGTCTTATAGAACGAATATTGTGGGGGGGGAGGGGGGGTTGGTGCGGCGACGAATGCCGCCGCCTGTCATCGCTGCCGTTGCCAGGGAACGCTGGAGCCTTCGCTGCTGAGCAGCTGATTGGCGGTTGGATCTGCCTCCCGGAATACTGCTGATCAGCTGTTCTAGGCGGCGGGGATTGCCGCTGCCGTTCGCTACCTATCGCCGCTGCTGTCTATCGCCACCGCCAAATGGCGGCGGCAGCGATCGGTGGCGGCAATCCCCGCCACGTAAAACGGCTGATCGGCAGTATTCCGGGAGGCTGATCCAACCACCAATCAACTGCTCCGCAGCGAGGGCTCCAGCGTTCCCGGCGGAGGCAGCAATGGCAGCATTTCCGGTCGGCCAGCCCACTGATTGGCAGGGCTACGGGAGGCCGGAATCCAGCTGTCACTCAGCTGACCGGTGGTGAACGCAATGGAGCGGAGCCCTGATGAGCCAAGTGCGATAACATGCTGAAGCTGACCAGGCTGTTTGCTGCAAGGACGCTAGCCAGATGAATACCGGATGGATGCTAGGAGGCAGAGGCAGATTTTTTTTCCTTGTTTTCCTCCTCTAAAGCTAATGTGCGTCTTATGGTCCGGAGCGTCATATAGACCGAAAAATACGGTAAGTTTTAAATATGTGACATGTATAAATATTGATCAAAGGCAATTACTGTATACATGATTGGCTATGTTGTTATTTTTGAGGAGCTTCTGACTATATTAGAAGTTAAAATGTTCACTGTTAAGCTATATGTACAGAGAAATTGCAACAAGGATGACAAACATATACTCACTCATGATGATCACTAAAACTCTGAAGTAGTCTCAAAAACTGAATTTTCAAGGTAATATCCTGCAGAAGGAAAGTTAATTACTTTTATAAATAAAATTAATGAACTGCAATCATCAGCATCAGCAATTTAGGCACTGCCCAACACTGACAGAATTAAATACAATATCAATAAGGTAGGGAAAGCCAATTTAAAGAACAAGTAAAATTGAGAACAAGAGAAACTAGCTAAAAATACAGAAAAATACATACATGAATTCTACAAATGAATTCAACAAGGGGCTCCAGCTACCCTAGCCCAGGGCCTAGAACACGGGTGTTAAACTTGATCGCGTCACATGACTTATCATGACGTATTGCGACATTTTTGCCATTGCGGAGCCGGGGTGGGCGTGGCCTGCGCATGACGCATCCAGCCCGCAGGCCACCAGTTTGACAGGCCTAGCCTAGAAGAACAGTCAAGTCTTTAAAGCCTTCTATCATTATGGGGAAGCCACCTGGCTCTCAGGGGGAAACCTCATTCCAGAGAGCAGGGGACAGAAAAGATGCACTTCCTAGATCCTAAAAGATGGTTTAATCAAAAGGAGTGTGCCAATTCTATTGGTTTCTATCATGGAGACAGACATCTATTGCCAGACATCATGGGAGAAGGCAGGCCTGCAGATTATGTATGGCTCTCTAAGAAATAACCAGCACTTTCAGTTGCACCTGGAAACAAACTGGCAGCCAGTGCAATTTGTAGAGCAGGGCTGACACCTACCATACCACAACATGGTGTTACCTTTCTGGTTGCTTTTATAACCCAGGATGGACCTGGTCCAACAAACAGGTAATGGAAGCTATGGTTCAGAAAACCCTGTCTACTTCCTTAAGAGTCACCAGATCATACCACAAGACTGAGCTTTGGGCATCTTGGCCACACATGCCATACCTGCCTAGTAAGAGACCAACTTGGAGAGGAGCTGAGAGACTGCATTCATTATTACATTACTATTAGTAATAAAAAATACAATTTACTAATAAAAAATATTCCAAGGCTACATTTGGCATTACACATCTAAGATTTCAAAGGAATCTCCCTTTTTATCTCAAATATGCCAGGATTCTTCCAAACCTAAAAATACATTCTAGAGATTTTAGAATTACTACCTATGGTGGATTTAAAATAGGTTAACACTCCTAAAGAAATGTTGCTAGCTAGATAAAGTCTTGGCGTAATAAGGAAAATTACCAATTATCTGTGCTCATACCTAAATCATGAAAACGCTTCTCCTATTTTCCACCCTTAAATTTTTCCATGACCTGGAAATCAAAGAAGACTGAGACTGCTTAGTACTTAGGAAAAAAAAGCCTCCAGGGAATGCTAGGAATGTGAGCTAGATTGATAAATAAAACAAAAGAAACAAATAAAAAAATTCTAGAAAGCAATAGCAAACAATTTCAGTGTGACCAAGAAAATATATTGATGTAGCCATTTATCACCATGACAGAACTCAACTTAAAAATGGTATTTATATAGTTACGGTTTTCTTGATATTTTGTGACTTGCCTTACATCTAGGACAGTCATATGGTAATGTTATTTATTTTAAATTTCTCACCAGGATAAAACTAATACTCACCGGGCTACAGTCACAGTTCTGATTATGCCCAGGCAGAACAAGGGCTGATGCTGAATGTTTCCGCCATATTAATTTATCAAATAAATTATTAAGGCCAGGGATCAGTCTAAATTCAGCAATCATTTTATGAACCTAAAGAAGAAGAGCATTCGGTTAATTCACCTTATCTATCACTTCAAATATTGGAAGGAAACAATATTTATCTCCCAACCCTGTTAGCCTTTTGTAGAGCTCTAAAAACCTGGTCATCCTCCCAAGCCTGGGGTGCTGAATGTGCTAAGGGCTCTCTTTCCTGGTTTTATAGTTAATTGGTCAAGTGTCTCTGCTGCTATGCATATTTATTTTGGATACTTTTTATTGTTTTAAAATGTTCTTTTTAAAAATTGTAGTATATATATTTCTGAATTAGAAGTCATCAGAATCATTGTTTAAAATGGGCGGCTATAGAAATGGAATGAATGAATAATAAATAAATATCTTTCAGACACTACTGATTAGAAACAAATTAGTTATAAGTCCTTAACAGGCGTGGGTTCTAACTTACCTCGCTGCCGGTTCGCTTCCTCTTGCACCGCGTGGCTGCGCCTCGGGGGCGCGCACGCGCAGTAAAAAAAATAATAAAAAAATTTAATTTTTTTAAAAAAAGCCAAAAACAAGATGGCGACACATGCGCAGTGCCGGAAACTCGGCTTCTGCGCATGCGCAGAAGAAAAAAAAAAGCGAAAAAAGAAAAAAGATGGCGGCGCCCACGGACCGGCACCGACCGAACCGGATCGGTGACATCATCGTGACATCACCAGTGGGTCGCTACCGGTTCAGGCGAACCGGTCCGAACCGGTAGCAACCCACCTCTGGTCCTTAAGTGCATCTGGTATCATCTTAGTAAAAGGAAGGTATAATACTAAGGTATATATTTGGTATTTTCCTATTAAAATAAGATACTGGTACCTGATTTAGGAGATATAAACTATTATCTAAACTTTTTTTTCAATGAGTAAATTCTTAATAGTAAAGGCATATTCTAATTCATGTTTTGTTACTTTACCCAAAAGCTCCTTTGCCTAGTGGTTATGTAAGACACATGAACTGACAGTGACTCAGAGCATTTCTATTTTATTCCAGAGTATAAAATGTGCAGGTTTAAAAATAAGTACTTAAAAAAAGATCAAGTGTCCTGAGAACTAAACTAAGTTTTCAAGGAACAGATTTGGATAGAATATCTAAAAAAAAATAGTAATAGCATTACCTGATTTCTTTGTCTTCCCATTAAAAGCACACAAAGCACATATAAAACTTCCAATTTATACATAATTTCATGCATAATTTTCATGGACTGAGGAAGCTGATTCCTTGTTGAGGTGTTGGCAAATCCACTCTCATCTGAAGATTCTAAAAGCAGAAAACATTCAGTGTAGAAGCCTTCATAAGACATTGCATCACCCTGTGTGGACTTTCTTTTATGAAGTCTCTTGGATCCCATCCTCATTAACTGTCCAACTGCAATCATGAATCTCTTTCTCTGGAGTGTGATTTAAGTTCTTCCTTACTGGTGATAGCTCTGCTCTTCCCCAGTGCAGTGCTTGAGAAAGACTCTTATTCTAAGGCAGAGGTCTTCAAACTTGGCAACTTTAAGACTTGTGGACTTCAACTCCCAGAATTCTCCAGCTTTCTGGGAGTCAAAGTCCACAAGTCTTAAAGTTGCCAAGTTTGGGGACCCCTGTTCTAAGGAGTAGCTGTGTGCTTTACTAGTTATGATGTTGGACTAAGACTGAGGAGATCCAGGTTCAAGGCCATCCTTGGATATGGAAACCCACTGAGTGAGTTTGAGCAACTTTTCCCTCAGCCAAACCAATCTCACAAGTCTGCTGTTACAGGAATAAAATGAAGGAAAATCCCTACAGAAGTCAACTTGGGTACTTAGAGAAAAGGTAGAATATAAATGTAACTAATAATTAAATATAAATAATTGCAGCAGCAGTGATATGCTATGTATAGGTAGTCCTTGACATACAACAGTTCATTTAGTGACCGTTCGAAGTAACTACAGCACTGAAAAAAGTGACTTGTGAGCATTTTTCACACTTATGACCACTGCAGCATCCCCATGGTCATGTGATTTACATCTGGATACTTGACGATTGGTTCATGTTTACGACAGTTGCAGTGTCCCAGGCTCATGTGAACCCCCTTCTGACAAGCAAAGTCAGTGGGGAAGCCAGATTCACTTAACGACTGTGTTACAGCCGAGGTGGCGCAGTGGTTAGAGTGCAGCACTGCAGGCTACTTCAGCTGACTGCTAGCTGCAGTTCGGCAGTTCAAATCTCACCGGCTCAAGGTTGACTCAGCCTTCCATCCTTCCGAGGTGGGTAAAATGAGGACCCAGATTGTTGGGGGCAATATGCTGACTCTGTGAACCGCTTAGAGAGGGCTGTAAAGCACTGTAAAGCGGTATATAAGTCTAAGTGCTATTGCTATTGCTACTAACTTAACAACTGCAGTGATTCACTTAACAAATGTGAAGAAAAGCAAGAAAAGTTGTAAAATGAGGCAAAACTCACTTAACAAATTTCTCACTTAGCAACATAAATGTTGGGCTCAATTATGGTCGTAAGTTGAGGACTAGCCATACTTACTGAGTAGCTTTGGGTGTAAAGGAGGAAAGAGAACACAACGGCAATGGAAGAAACAAATCTTACCCAGACTTAATTGAAATGACTGAACAGGAAAAAGCTATTAAAGACTATTCCATCTCACTATAAGATTAGAACCCTGTCAGTTAAGATGTTTAAATGTGGTGGCCTAGAGCAGGGGTCTGCAACCTTAAACATTCAAAGAGCCACTTGGGCCCGTTTCCCACAGGAAAAAAACCACAGGGAGCCACAAAACCTGGGTGGGCGTGGCCAACTCGTCACTCACTCCCACCCAGTCACATGACCCCCTAGCCACGCCTACCAGGGATGGGTCCTAACTTACATTGCCACCGGTTCGCTTCCTCCCGCGCTGCGTGGGTGCGCGCATGCGCAGTGCCGAAAACCCAGCTTCTGCACATGTGCAGAAGCCAAAAACAAAATGGCGGTGCCTATGGCGTCGCCGAGAGACCCAGTTCATGGGCATGGCCAGCCGGCCATCGCTCCCAGTTCGGCGAGCGGGGGGAAATTCCGCTACCGGTTCTATAGATTCGGTCCGAACCGGGAGCAACCCACCTCTGACGCCTACCCAGCCGGTCATTAAGGCAGAGAACCGGGAACTACAAAACCCTTCTCTCTTCTCTCCCTCTCTGTATCTCTCTGTCTCTCCCCCTCTCCCTCTCTATCTCACCCCCTCTCTGTATCTGTCTCTCCCCCTCTCCCTGTATGTCTCTCCTCCTCTCCCTATCTCCCGCCTCTGTATCTCTCTCCCCCTCTCCCCCCTCCTCTCTGTGTATCTATGTCTCTCTCCCCCCTCTCTGTATCTCTCTCCCCCTCTCCCTCTCTATCTCCGTCTCCCCCCCTCTCTCTGTATCTCTCTTCCCCTCTCTGTATTTCTGTCTCTCTCCCCCCTCCCCCCTCTCCCTGCATCTCTCTCTCCCCCTCTCTGTATCTCTCCCCCTCTCTCCTCCCTGTATCTCTCTCTCTCTCTCTGTCTCTCTCTCTCTCTGTCTCTCTATCTCCCTCTCTCTGTATCTGTGTGTGTGTGTGTGTGTCTCTTTTCATTCTCTCAGAAAGCCCAGCAAGCTCTCCTTAGGGCTCTTCACTACTCCTTTTCTTTTTTCTTTTTGGAAATCCGGGCTGGCTAAGGAACGAGCGCGAACCGCAGTGGAAGCTTCCCTTCGGGCGACCATCCTCCTCCTTTCGTGACCCCCTGGCTGGCTGTGGCGGGGCCAGGAGGGTGCGCATGAGCGTGGAGACCCTCCTCAAGCGAGCGGCTGGCCGCCCCGCACGCACCTTTGCTGCGCTTTGGCCGAGTCTGCCTGCTCGCTTGAGGGTCTCCCCGCTCGTGCGCACCCTCCCGGCCCCGCCACAGCCGGCCAGGGGGTCGCGAGAGAAGGAGGGTCAGTTGCAGTTCGCGCTCGTTCTTCAGCCAGCCCGGATTTCCAAAAAGAAGAAAGAAATGGAGTAGCAAAGAGCCCCAAGGAGAACTCGCCAGCTTGGCCCAGCCTTGGCTTTCCTGACCCCCCGGGAGGGCATGCAAAGTTTGGCAGGGCCAGCCCCCTTTTCCCACTGCCCTGAGCTTTTTAAAGCCGCGGCTGGGCGCTGCAGGCCTGTCCCCGTCGTCCCTTCCTCCAAGATCCCATTTCCACCCCGCCAGCCCTCGCGTTAGTGAAGCCGGCATCGGTCGCGGCCAGGTTGGGCCAGTGTCTCGGGGTGGAGAGCAGGTTGCACGTCTCCCCAAGCGACCGAGGCACGCCCAGCACCAACAAGGGCCAGAAGAAGCTCCAGCAAGAGTAAGGCGCCAGAGAATCAGCCCCGGCCGCTTCTCCATCCCACGCAGTCGCCCTTACCTTCTCAGGCCAGGTGAGGAGTGACGGGGAGGGGAGGGGTAAGCCAGTGATGGGACAGGGAGCTGCAGCAGAGGGCTCAAAGAGCCGCAAGCGGCTCCGGAGCCACGGGTTGCTGACACCCAGCCTAGAGGTACTAATTTCAGGGTAGACCCTTCAAAAGGACTGCATGTTAAGAAATGGCTGTTTTAGAGTGTGGCTGAATACCTGTGCTGCTTTGCTCTGTTTCTTCATCTGCCACACGCATTAGTGCATCAAGAACTAGTGCATTGTCTAGCCAGGTGTACCACTCCTCCAGCTCTTGAAGAAAAGAGGAAGTTCCCGTTGTTTCTGATACTTTTCGGGTTGCTAGTTTACACAGTCGTTCAATGAAACCTGGTATATTGAGAAGGGTAGCTAGGGCAAGAGGCAAAGAGAACCATATTAAATATTAAATTGCTGAAAAACCTATGAATTATTTTACCTAACTTATATTAATATTCCCATCTTAAATAATTACAGAATTTGAGTAGTCAGGGCAGTAGAGCCGCGGTGGCGCAGTGGTTAGAGTGCAGTACTGCAGGCTACTTCTGCTGATCACCGTCTGCCAGCAGTTTGGCAGATCGAATCTCACCAGGCTCAAGGTTGACTCAGCCTTCCATCCTTCCGAGGTTGGTAAAATGAGGACCCAGATTGTTGGGGGCAATATGCTGACTCTGTAAACCGCTTATAGAGGGCTGTAAAGCACTGTGAAGCGGTATATAAATCTAAGTGCTATTGCTATTTATTTTAGTAAGCAAGCAAAAAAGTGAAAACTTCAGGTAGAATTTAAATGAGAAGTTATGCTCTTAAATTTCCCCGGGGAGATAATTTTCATCCCCCCTCCCCCCAAATGCTCCTAATATACCCCACCTTGGACCACATTTGTGGACCCCTAGCACTCTGATATCATACTAATGAAATTTGGTAGAAAAATAGTTTATTTATTTATTTTCAATTTTCCATTTAGAAATAATGCTTAGATTGATTGCAGGAGGCACTTAATTGGCAAAATATTCCACATCCATTTGTGGCCCTCCCCAAAATAGCACCAGCAAAATTTCAGGATTCTGCCACTGAATTTCTACAGCACTATTTTGAGCTGGGGGAATGAAAGTATAGAATTAAGACAGAAATGGAAATAGCTGCCTTCCAGAAGCTTCTCCCTCCCACTCCCATTCTTAAAAATAAAAAGCAGTTCCACCCTTTAACTGAGTCATCACATGACCTCCTACAAATCTCCAAAAGTTCAGATGGTTGAGTTGCGCCTGCTGACTCCTTACAGATTACTTATCTTTGCAAATGCACACTTGCAAATTTGAAAAAAAGCACATCATTCTTTCCAGCTTTTCTATTTTCCTGAGTGTTCTTGTTTCGAATATTTAACAATGAAAGGAAACATTTTACCTTGATTTATTTCTGCTCGAGAAGGACCCAAATTTTTTTTCTGTTGAGCATTTTTAGCAAGTAGTGTGTGTTTATCATCACTGCCAGTGTCCAGCTCTGAAATTGTAACAGCAAGGATCCTGCAGAAGTTTGCTAGCTGCTGTTGGTCAAAACTGGAGACCAGATCGGCGAGATTTGGGATATCCTCTAACTGGATCATTTCCTAAAAGGAGGCAATTCACATGTTAATTGCTAACATTTCTTACATTCTGTTATTTAACCATTCTGAATAATTTAACAACATCTAAACAAATTGCTTTCAATACATGGAATCTATTTTAGTTTTAGGTGAAGTGTATTAGAAACTCTACAAAATTCCTTAAAAAGATATCAGGTGTGCAAAGTTCAAAACATGCTATTATAATCTTTGAAAATTTGGCACTGTCCATCCCCTTTTACCACATCTGTCACAGCATGAGTAGAGTCTCTATGTGTTACCATGCAAAAGAGATGCCCATGGCAACTCACTGATTGCAGGGAAGACTCTCATCCTGTGTGGATGTGGCATAGTTCATAGTCTTATCTCCTCTCTTATTTAATGTCTGCTGGGAGAAGTCATATAGTAATTTAGGATGAGGCATCCTCGATATACCGATGATACATACCCTAGTGGTGCAGTGGTTAAAGTGCAGGGTTGCAGGCAAACTCTGCTCACAGCCTGGAGTTCGATCCTGACGGGGCTCAAGGTTGACTCAGCCTTCCATCCTTCCAAGGTCAGTAAAATAAGGACCCAGATGGTTGGGGGCAATATGCAAAATAATGCTTTACATTGTAAACTGCCCAGAGAGTGCTGTGAAGCGCTATGGGGCGGTATATAAGCCTAAATGTGATTCCTATCACTATTCAATTGTCAGCCCAGGCCCAGTTGGAGGTGCTACAGAAATCTTGTCTTAGTACCCAGAGGCTCTTACAGAGTCCGGAAGAGAAAAAAAGGGGTAGCTGTCCCCCGAGACAGCCACTTTTGCCCGTCACAGACCACCATCCACCATCACAATGGTGTCTCTCAGGGAGATAGCATTGCTCCTGAGGAAGCAAATCTGTGATTTGGAGATCCTCCTGAAATGACAGCTACTAATGGAAAGGAAACTAAAGGCTATAGCCAGGAAGTCCTTTGACCAGCTTTACCTAGTATGCCAACTGCAACCCCACCTGGAGTCTGAGGACTAATACAGGTAGTCCTTGAGTTATGAAAGCAATTGGGACCAGGGCTGCCATCATCAAACGATGTGGTTGTGAAGTGCAATATCACATGACCGCATCATTTAACCATGGTGATCCAGGCAGTCCTGGCTGTCATTGTAACCTCAAGACATGCAGGTTCTTAAGCGGAAAGCAGAGGGAATCCCAGGTAAGGAGCATGAGGGTGCTGCAGGGAAGTGCAAGAGGCCCGGGAAGCCTGGCACAGGTCTCAAGTGAGTTGGGGTGGTGCTGGAATGTGGCATGAGCTCAGGGAAGCTGAGAAAAGAGGGCACAGGTGTATGTTCATGTGCAAGAGCAGGAAGGCCCAGGAAAAGAGGGCATTGGTAGGTGCAAGTAAGCGATGGGTGGGTGTGCTGCAGGCAACGAACGAATGCTGGGGGAGATGACATTTAACCAAGTGACTTGCGATCTTCCCTGCTGGTTTATTCATTGATTTTGTTTAGGCAAAGCTGGCAGACAAGGCCAGTAATCACATGACTGGGGGATGTTGCAAACAGTTGTAAGTGCAAGTTGGTTGCCAAGCATCCAAATTTTGTTCACGTGACTGTGCGGTGCTTAAATGGATGGAACTCTGAGGGTTGGTCGTAAGTCCCTTTGTTCAGTGCTATTGTAACTTCGAAGAGATGCTGAATGAACTCAAGGATGACTCAAGGATCACCTATATCTCTAGCATAATTTGCTTGGACTATTGCCAAGCATTCTATATGATGCTGCCTTTGAAGACCATCAGAAAACTGCTTAAATTTTGAATGTGGTTGCCAAGAAGGATGATTTTCTTAGTTAACTAATTCATTAGTACATGAGTGAAGGATCCAAAAACTTTCCAAAATTAATGATCCTGTGCCTATATAAATCATTGATAGTTTCCAAGGATTATTGACAAACCTTTTTAACTCCAAGAATGTCTTCAATAAGGGTGGCTGTTTGCAGGAATGTCTTTTTATTTGTCATCAGAGTAAACAAGAACAGCACAAAATCATTTCTTTCTGCCAATCGTTTAGTGACTCCTTCAGTCTACAAAAATAAGAAAGCATTTATCCCAATTTATTTACTGGCAACATCTCTGAATAAAATATCCACAATGGTATTCCTCAATTGATAATTCTTACGAGTGTATTAAGGAGGAAAATAAATCTATAGTAAAAACAAATAATGAATGTATGTTTCTGGATTCTAATGAAACTGTTCTGGATGACTGAATGGAATAAGGGAATCATTGATAGATTTATGCTCTACATGTAATTGTTTAATCTCTTCAGCACTAGGTTGAAACTGATAAAGTGCTTTTCAGAAGGATTGATGTTATAAAACTAAATATCTGTCTCATATCTGTTTCGGAGGATTCCCTAAATTTCTGAGGCCTATATTATTTTATGTGTGTATATTTTTTAGCAGAATGACAATATTGTATATAGCCCAATATTTTTGCCGATAATGCTGATCATGTTTATATTAGGAACAGTTAGTTAATTGATATTGTTATTCTTATTATTTTATCTACTATCCCATATTTCCGTATATGGGGCATTTAAGGCAGCAACATAAACATAAAACAAATACCTAAAAGACTAGCTTCAACTGCAAATATCTGATTGAAGAGGAAGATCTTGATTCCTTTCTTAAAAGTACACTGCTTAGAGAGGGCAGCAAAGCCCTGTGAAGCGGTATATAAGTCTAAGTGCTATTGCTATTGATGGAGTAGATTCCATAACTTGGGAACACAGTACGAAAGTATCAAAAGCAATCCCAAAATAATCATGGTGATGCATTTTCTAAGCTTATTTGATGGAAAATTACTTTCAATCTGGAATAAAAATATACAAAATACCAATGAATTCCATATTACTAAACTCTTAAATAGTCCTATGATTAATCATATATAAACAAATCCTCTTTAAAAGACGATATTGAGATAAAATGCAGCTGCCAATGTGTTTATGTCTACTGTATTATGTGAAATCCTATGCTTTATTTTTTAAAATTAAATAAAGTTTTTAGGTATAATAAAACAAAAAAAATTTAGTACACAGAATATGACTTACACATATGCAGGAATTGTACAATATGCTTAAACAGTCCTTGATCAGGTCATCACTTACTGTAAAACATAATATTCTAATTAGTGTTTTTCTGAAATACAGTATCTTAAGATAACTCATTCTGTCTATATTTCAATATATGTTACATAATATCATAAATACAAAAAATACTAATGAAAACAGGTATTTCAGCTGTTAAAATCCAATAAACTTAGGGCTAATGGTATACCTGGGGAGGATTATAAGTAAATGGCTAACAAGCGACCATCAGTCGCCCATCTCAATGGTAATTCCAGGATTATTATTATGGTGCCTACTTTTATGCATTTTAGATACCAGAATACCCCTTTAAAAAAACAGCAGCTATATTGCTTTATCCATGCTTAATCCCTTCATAATGATGCTCTACACATATATTTGTAATTTTTTAAAAAATATTAGTTTATTAATTCTTAATGGGTAGAATAGAAATAACTTGTCTAAAATTAAAAACAAATTTAATGAAAGCTCAATGTAGACAGACAACGATTAGAGGTACTAATTTAAATTCACATAGCAAATATAAGGCATGTTTTAAATTATTTGTGTAAATGTTTCCACAGTGACTAAATTATAATTTATCTTGCAATCTTTTGGAAATAATGACAAATACCAAATTATTGGTATTAAAATACTGACTTCATTTAATGTTTAATATATGACCCAAAATATTTAAGATCTATTAGCTTAAAAGCTGTAAATTTTAGAAATTCAGAAAATGTACAGTATTGGGAAACTACTGCTACCAAACCTGCACTTGTGACTGACATTGAATAAAAAAGAATTTATGACCGAGACATGACTTTTACTTACTCTTTTGTTTCTTCTTCTGTGTAATAAATGTTGGCCTCATAAGTATTTCTACCAGAAGCTGTGAATTAAATAATTACTTTACTTTAAATTACTAATTTACTTTAACAAAATAGTATAACAATTATTTGAATAGCAAATTCAATTGATTTTAAGCAATCTCTTCTTTTTTGTTGCGTGCACAAAACTTCCATTCAACTACGTGGTAGGCACCTGGTTGAACCCCTCCAAATAAGAAAGGCAAGGCTAAACTTGGTTAATAATTGGATAGGAGGCCATGAGCAGATCCTGGGGTTATAACTAGTGTGGGAAACTGAAAACATCCCCCAAGTCGATGTCAAACCACTTCTTTTTCAGTATTTTTGCCAACTACTAGAAAACTAGAAATATGTCTGTAAAATCATCAGTTTGATTTGAACAGGACTTTACCTTACTTTACAAAACATCCAATGCCCAAACTTTACAATAATCTTTTCATAAAATTTACCATGTTTCAATAGAATATTTGTCTAATGTTTGGGCTCATACTTAAATACACAAGCTTTTGGCTTTGTGCTTTCTCTTCTAATACAGAAGTTATAAGAAGACGATAGAAGCTGTTGCGAAGTAACTAATGTTTCCTATTATGCCTGGATAAGGTTCAGCTAGGTTTAAGGTTCATTAAACTAGAAAAACAAACCAACTTCAAGGTCTAGTCAATAATCTTTATCCATTTCAGTAAACTGTATTGTAATTTTGTGTGGGGTAAAAAAGAATATTTTGCCAACCACTTGACATTATAATCAGAGAAATGTAGATAGTTTACGCTGCTCTACCCTTTCCTCTGTCAGAACAGGTAAATAAACTAGTAACCTTTTCATATCCCAATTTGGAATTATAATTATTGGCTTCCAAACCAGCTAGCGCAGGGAAGCTAATTTTTAATCATGTGACACTGGTTAGCCGTGGCTTCTTAATGTGATCCATTAGGATCACGTGTACATTTAATGAGAAGTACTGCCCTATTTTAAATACTTTTAAACTACATGTAATACAAAATAATTGCTGAATATATACATCCTAAATATGTTGTGCTAGTTAGCTGGGGGAAAAATCTCATTGCCCCCAAATTAAGCATTACATGGAATTTGCTTTTATTATGTTATCAGTTTTTAGGGTAAGACAAGGCTACACAAGAGCCTGGGCTAGTGAGAAGCAGATTTTTTTTTGCTTGTTATATCAAAGCTATTGAGAGAAATATAGGTACTTCCACCTTTATAAAACACATTCCTGCATTTTTCAGGAATTATCCTCTCTTCCCTATCAACTTTAAATTCAGTTTTACTTCTTTAGTTCAAACCAATTAAAAACATCATTGTAAATTTATATTTAATGAGATAAATATGCTGTTTCCTTAGCCTTGACCTTGTACTAAATTTATGGATGATTTTTAATTGAGTCTGTCTAAGGCTATTATAATCATAAAACACTTTGTCATCTTCTATTAACATGAAGTTATATTTAAGACTGAACATATGATTATAATAGGTATAATAAAAATGATACATCTCACAGCCAATCAGTTGCATCCTATTGACTAGAGACAAATTGCATATACTTCCAGATACTCTACGCTGTAACTTTTCCACAATTTCGGTTTCTGAGTTGGGTCACCCGTTAACTTTGCTAGCATTGAAAAAAGGTTTCCCCAGAAGCCAACCAAGCCCAGATGGCTGGTTGGCAAACCACATTAGAAATTAATGAACTCCTGTTTGAACGCACGTTATTGGCTTGAATTAGAGGCAATGAGATTGGGTGATACCAGATGGCTGGCCACATGGATAAGATGTAAAAAGACATTTTAAGGCACGTTCAGCAATTCCAGTTACTTGAATGACTACATCAGAAATACTTTGCTAAAAGTACTATGCTACTTTTTATTATATTTGTTAGGATAGGACAAAGTACCTGGAGAATAGTCTTCAAACTGCATTAGATGGCATAAATTACAAGTATCTTGCGCAACTTTAAATATCCTTGTATATTTCTATTAATGGTTTTCACTCTTCTCAGATTTTACACTATATAATCTCACTGGCTTTTAAACACATGTTCTTCTTTCCAAGAGAGATTTCAGAAGACCAAAATCCTTCTTTATAGTTCAAAAGATGACAGAGCATAGTGAAATTACAAAACATTCATCTTTATTATCCCATGGCCTCCTACTCTTATTTGATATGTTATATGCAACTATGTCTCTTTTTAATCTTTCCTCTTCTAAGCTAAAAGATGATAGATTGTGTTCTCCAGATTACTATTTCTCAGGTGATGAGTCTTTACTTCCTGCCTTGAACAAACATTAATATTTCCTTTCACTACCATGGATTAGAATGTCACAGCATTTGAGAACCTGTTTCTGTACTGAAGGCAAAACTGACTCAGAGTATCACTTACATCAACACCTCCAAATAGGTCAAATGTATATGTATTTGGAAAAGTAGATTCTTGTGCAGATTTTCTTTCTTCTGTGACAAACGCCATGGCTTCCATAGAAAGGAGGGGAGAAATTTCCTGGCAGAAACAAAAACAAAATTGTATTGTAGTTATGGTATATTAGTATATTAAATTTCAAAAGGCCAATACTTTAAACTGATTATTTTTAACTGCTCTACAAAATTTGGATGGCATGTCCCAAAATAATGAGTATTCATATGAAAAATGCAGTTCAATAAAAGCAAATGTAATGGTTTCACATTAAGCAAAGACTCCTCCCCTCCAGTATTTAAGCTAGTAATGAGTGACCAAGAAATAGACCTTGGGGTTATGATAAACAGTCCAATACTGAATTTTTTCAAGATTGTTAAGAAAAAAAAATTAAAAGGCTACAACAGAGCTGAAAAAGGCACAGAAAGTGACAGACGAAATGTTCTAATATCTTGTTAAACAAGGACTGATGTTTGGAAATTGCTGGAATTGAAATGCTACAACTGTACATAATTATGGTTTGAAGAAAACGGACATGATTTAGTTTTAATAATGTAGAATGGGATTTATTAAATTAAAGTTTCATATATAGATATAAAGGGGCATGATAACAAAATCATTCTAGATATGCTAATAAACAGAAATTTTAAATTGCTTGTATAGCAGTGATAGCCTGGACTAGTCAGCATCATCTCTATTATCAATAGTTTGAAACATTTTCACCATGAAGAAAGGCTAAATAACAATGGGGAATGTTTAGTTTATGAAAAACAACTAAATAAAATAACATGTAGTATGAACAGAGCAGTATGAGTTGGGACATTATGCTGACATCATGCATACAGAATATGCTACAAATTAAACATTACAAATTACATAGTAACTTTTGATGTTTAATCCACGTATTCTAAATATATGAATATTATACAAAATTGCAATTTTGTAGTACAATGAATTACACAATAAGTTACTAATACTGTTGATGATTGGCTTGTGATTAAGAACAGATTTAACACAGTGATGTTTGATTGAAAATGAGCAATAAACTTACCTTTAAGATGCTCTGACATTGAGAAAAATCACTATTAGCATGGCTAGTTTCATAGAGCTTTTGTAAGAGCAAAGGAATTCCATTCCACTTTGCTTGTTTGTCTCTTTCTTTTAACAAAGCTCCTGTGATCTGCAAGACAGAGTTTCAGATTCCAACTATTTTATCATTAAAGAATACTTATTACAATGCTTCCAGACTATTTAAATTGATCACTTCTCCAGTTTTCCACTGCACCAGAAATTAATGCCAATTTCTCGCCTCATTAGAATTTGGGGTGCCACACATATATTTAAGTTTCTATTTGTGTTATCAGAAATACAGGAGTTTACAAATTAGTTCTAACTTTGAGCGACAAATATCACATTGAGATGCTTGCAACATACATCGTTCTTTCAGTTCTTTGGCATATGGATCTTTGTTTCACATATCATCAATTCATCCAAATTCCAAATATTATTGATTTTTTTTCTTTTTCTTGGAAATAAATTCAGATGTATGGTTATAAAAAACATTGTCTTATAACCACTGTACAATGAACAGACAATGGGAATATTAGCTATAGCATTAGAATGTTCATTAATGATAATTTGAAGAATTATTTTTCTTTTTCACAATTTAAAATCAAGGAATGTAGACAACTATTGAAAACATTTTAAACAGTAAAATCAATATGTCAGTAGCAGAGGGTTCTTATACTATTTATTGGGTTCTATTTATGTATCTGTCAATCATCAGTATTTTCCCTCTCACCACACTTTTTTTCATTAAAGTAACTGTAGCTTATAGAAGACAATATTACTATTTGGTGTTTAGGGAAGAGTAGGGAGCTGGCAAAGAAAGTAAGAGAAAGTAATCCTTCCCTTAATTTTTGCTGAATTAAATTAGGAAGTTATCATTTCTTGTCCTATCATAATGTGACCACTTCAGCCATTTTTGAAATGTTGGTTTTTCGCATTAGTTACTAAACCCCTATAAAATCCATTCTCTGTTTGTTAAAAAAAACTAAGTAAAGAAATGTAACTAAGACGAAATAAATATAACAGACAAGGTAAGAGAAAGTACTAGAAAGTATTTTTGTAGTTCACTATAATAAAACAGCAAATTTCGTATTTGCAAAATGTATAATGCATTTAACATTCTCACAGACTCCACTTCAAACAGAACTCTTCCATCCACCTGCTACTTATACCTTAAATATGGATGTACCATTTCCCCCCCTTAGGATAGGGTTAATATTTAGACTTTAAAGTCAACCATTATTTCAGAAGCCTTTGTGAACTTCAGGATTGTTTCAATCATATCAGTCTCCTATTTGAAAGCTTATATTTGCTATTCTTAATGATATTGTTCATATCAATGTGTCTCAGCAGTTTCTGATCACAAGCACAGTATACTTCTTAAGTTTATTTTCTATCTACCCAGAGAAGGAATAACTGCAGGGATTTTTCTTCACAAAGGAACTCAGCCCCATTCATCTGTGGCAGTGAAACAAGAATAACATTTTCTTCCCCCTCTAAAGGGCATGAGCCATTGATTGCTATTTAATGCAAGGATTCATTTTCTGAAGTTTTATTATTAAAGTTTTATAAAAATAAATAAATGGAAAATTCAGTCTTGCACAAACAGAGCATAAATGCCCATTTAACATTATCAACTTTTTGGGGGGATATTCTGGAAGAACTCTTTTTTTCGTCTGTCTTTGAACTCCCTTTCTTTGCATGTTCTTTCTTTGTAATTTGCTGGCCTAATGGTAGAATCTCTTTCTTGCGTTTGCAAAACATCTTGGACACAATACCTAGCGACAAAACACAATTAAAAAATATAGTAAATAAATGTTTCTTTACAAGCCTTCCTCCCCTCCCCAGAAAAGCAGTAAGAACTTTGATTACAGTATCTCAAAACCATGGTCCTGCTGATACAAAATATCTCTACGCAATACTTTGTAACACTATGCAATCCTTCACTTTAAAAACTATTGTAACTCCCCAACAATGGAGCTTTATCCCTGGGCTGGCAACATAAAGACCACTGGCTTTTGCAAACTGTACTTGATTTTCTTGGGGCAAAGAAAATTCCACAATATTCAGTGCACACAAGTTTTATTTGTTTTTATTAAGGCACTTCATCCATCTGGTGAACAGGAAGGAAATGCCAAGAGCATATATGAAAAAAGTAATATGAGGTTGGCAGGGGCTATATTTGGGTAGGGAAAAGTATTTATTTGTTTATTGTGCTTATATTCTGCTGTTGGCAATTAATACCAACTTTGAGTGCCTTAAATATCTTTTTTTTTGGTAAATAAGGTTAAAAATATACAATAATAATTATACAACTATAATGCAATACAGGAAGCCTTTGACCTACGACCATAATTGAGCCCAGAATTATGGTTGTAAGTTATGCCAGTCATTAAGCGGGTCACCATGTGACCAAGCCCTATTTTACCTCCTTTTTGGTGTCAGTCGTTAAGAAAATCACCATGGTTGTTAAGCAAATGCTGCAGCCGTTAAACAAATCCCCAGTGTCAATTTGGATGATAAGATAGGCAGCATATAAATTTAATAAACAAATAGTTTTCAATGGGCATTTTCTGGAAGTAAAACCCAATTCTGGCCAAAAAAAGGTCATAAACTGTGGTTACGTAACTATGGGATGCTGCAAACATCCATAAATGCAAGCCAGTTACCAAGTGGCCAATATGTGATCACATGACTTTGGGGGTGGAACCAGCTGTTGGAAATCCAGGTTGAAAGTAGCCCCTGGGGTGGTCTGTCGTACTTTCAAACAATTGGAAGTGACCGATCATAAGTCAAGGACTAACTATAATACAGATCAAAATTTAACACCAGAGATCAACAAAACAAACCACTAAAAGTAAATTAACAAATAAAATAGCTCAACTTCGATCAGCCCCCAGGTGATCAGCGGGTATACTTCACATTAGTTCTGCCCCCAAGGGCCTGCAGAAAAAGCCAAGTTTTATTGGCCTTTCTAAAACCCAACCGGCTCCATATAAATCCAAAAGAGCATGTTGTTCCAAATAAGGAGGGCAGGGATTGAAAAGACTACCTTTAGGGCCTTCAAATTATGACTGTCTCCGAGTGAGAGTCCCTTTTATTTGATTTTATCAGACGGATACAAATGATTGGGAGAAGGCAGTCTTGAGGCATCAGACTCCAAAAGACTGCTGGCACCAGGACAGAATTTCAATTACGGTACATCACCTGTTGGTCCAGAAGTCCAGGTGCAAAGATGGGTATCATCAGTATATGGATGACACTAAATCTGTGATAACAGATTATCTCCCCCAGTGCTTTCATATAGAAACTAAAGAAGACTGGAGAAAATGCTAACTATCTATAGCACCTCATACACAAGGGGCTTAAGACTCAATTTTTTCCTTTTCTCTTGAAAGGAACTGCCCCATCACGGAGGAGAACAAGTGCAATTTCCAGCTCTTGTAGGTGGCTCAAGAAAATAATTATGATTGCTGGTATTAAAAGATGGTCCTCCTCCTCCCTGCAGAGTTGGTAGCATTGATCAACTCAAGGCCAATTAGAGAGTGATCTGACCCTGACAAGAAAGATGTGGATGTCCTATATTCAGATTGCATCATATCAGAGCAAAATCAATGCTTTTTTAAATGCAATACATAAACAAATTTAATACACAAGCCTACAGTCATGTATGTGACATGGGCAGTTATACAAACTGAATAAATGAATAAATAAATAAATACACAGAAAAGAGAAGTGCTTTAAACATTCTGTGAATGGCCAGATCCTACATAGTTGTTAAGTTTTGTCGGTGTTCAGGATATTTACTCAATGTGGCTTGAAAAAATGGAGATCCTTACTTTAACTTTATCCAATTTGAACTCAATTGCTTAAGCAATCAAGATAGGATCCAAATAAAACTTTCCACAAAGCAGCATCTATAGGTTGACTAAATGTAGACATATGCAATTATGCATCTTTTTAATACCATCATTTGCAAAGTGAGAGCCATCAGAGAATCTGCGGCACTTAGATGCAGCAAGCAATCCTACTGCCAAATATTCTGCATTCACTATTGGAATAAAAAGTATTCTAGGTAATATTTCAAGTTTATTCCCTTCAAAGTAATATCACTATACATACTTATACTCTTATGCCAACAGAGCTTCCACATAAATGTAAAGTTTTCTAGAACACTCAAGACTTGAAAATACAGTTGTTATTCAAGTGCTATTTCAAATACAAAGAGGTTCTCTATACTGAGATAGGCTATACTGTGTGACCTTAATTACAACTGCCTTCAGTACCAAGCAGATGGGAATCATTTACAGAAGACAGCCACTGATATTTATTCAGGGAAGTTTAAAATGACAAGTACCTTTACTGAAATGCTGAAAATTATAAATTTAGTAATCTAGTATCAGTAATGAATTAAATAGATTTAAGGTACACTGTATTAAGTTCACTGCTGATACTAGATTACTTCCCGCTTTATTTTATGCTGTTTCAGCTACCTTGGGGTTCTTCCTCCAAATTATTTCAGAAGATAGGCTTTCTTGATGGTTGCCCTGATGTACTGAAATAAACTGCCTTAAAGATGCATTTGATCCCTTTTGTTTTTAGCATTCAGGAAGGCACTGAACTCAGCCATTTGCTATTTGAATCCAATAATGAGTGAGCAACCATTGCTTGTTAATGCTTTGATGTAGGGAAGGGTGTTGGAAAGGTAGTTTCTTTTTCTAAATTGTACATGGCCCAGGGTTTTCTTGACAGCATAGTTCAAGAAATTTGTAAAATAAATAAATACCATTGCCTTCATATTTGCAAAAACAGATGTTTAATGCCAGTCACTATGTACATGTAATGCGACAAATGATTTACATGTTATGTGTTGATATAAATGGTAGCTGACAGATCTTAAGACATTATGATGTTTCATCTATGCTAAACCCCAACAAATAATTAAATACAAATAGATCTCACTGCAAACATAAGTTTGCTATAAAAAGCAACTGCAGTGGAAGTGCGAGATACAGTTTAAACATGATTTCAGGTACAGAATGTCATCTTTTAAGCAGTGATATAAGTATTGCCTTTTCTGTTGTTTGTACTGTCAAATATTTGTTATCCATTGTACATTCCACACTGGTAAGTATCTCTATAAAATTCACAATCTACACTTTACTAGAAATGATATTATAGAAGAGGATTGGAATATTTTTGTTCTGTAAAACTGTGACAGGTTGAAGTACCTGGCTGAAGGAAATATTAAATATTAGAAATATTAAAAGGTGTTTAGCTGTACATATTAAAATATAGTATTAATAGAACTGCATTAAATCACTAATACATGAATGGTAATGACATACATTACTGAAAGTCAATTTAGATAGCAGTATGATATAAACACAATAAATCAATAAATCAAAGGTATTATAATATACAGGAACAGAATCCTATGTTTTTCAAAACAATACACCCATCTAAAGCAGGGGTGTCAAACTCGCAGCCCATGGGCCAGATGTGTCATGTGCTGGCCCTGCCCTGCCCAGTTTAGCGAAGGGGAAAAAAATCCCGATACGTCACATGACGACGCCGTGACGACGCGAGTTTGACACCTGATATACTTAAACTACAAAGCAATGTTTCAATCCCATCCAATTATAACTTTCTCTAACTTTTCTTCCTTTCCACCATACATTTTTCCTTCATGTATTTTTGTAAATATACAATACAGTACTAAAAATTAAGCCACATCAATTCTTACTTGCTTTCTAATTTAATATTTTATAAATTATTTCCATTTTAGAATAGACAGAAGAGACCTTGCGTCCTAATATTTTAGAGATGAGAATTGTTGGAAATATAAAGACATATAAAGATGATTTCTAGGCAATGAGAAATACTAACACAACCAATTAAATAGATATCTAACACAACAAATAAAAAACTCCTAAACTCCTAAATTAATGGCTTAATCAAAAGGAAGACATATTACTAATGTTATTAACATTAAGCTAACCTATCATAAAGCAAGATGGAAATGGAAAGACAATAAGGAAAGGAGCCAAAAATAAAATTCTTAATTTTTATTTATTCATAATATAATATAACACACCCAACACAATTTTGATGGCTATAGGAGTTAAAATTATTTTTTGCTGACCGTTTGTCAGCCTAAGCCAGAAAAACACTTCGCTCAGGTGGGCAGACAGCTACCAGTTATAATACCCACAAAGGAAATCAAAGAAGTGGAAAGAATTTTTGGAGGACAGAATAAAAAGTCTTGCAAAGTTGCCCCTTTCCACCATTTCAGGTCAACAAGACTTGAGATACTGTACATCTATAGCTCCTCTCTCACTGGATTCACAGGGGCTTTAATTGCCTGCATTTTATGTACTGAGAATGTAATATATAATTTATCAATGAATTGAGAATATATTTTTTTCAGAAAAAATTAAGAACTATTTCTTGGGGAATTAAACACTGATAATTAACTTTGAAATGTGGCAATTTTAATGCCACCGAGATGTTGGTAGAAGATTCTCTAAAATTCTAATGTAGAATGGGCTCTGAAAGAAGTAGACCCAGGGCTAAAAATTATGAGAATATTTTGTTATACTAGTATTTTTATCTTTCTTACAGAAATTTAAGACTTAATCTCACTTGTAATAATTTAGCCAAAAGCATGGAAACTACCGTATATCAAATACATTGGTAAAAGACTGTTATGCAACAGATATATCAGTGCAGTAAGGTTAAAATGACTTAGTCAGCTAAAAAATGTCAACTTGTAATCTGAAAATATATTTAAGATTTAAGGGGTTTTTTTCTAAAAAATACAGTACTGTATTTACTGAGGAATAAAAATAGAAAATAGTTGTATGATTGATTGATACACAGTACATAATACATATGGATTTCAGCTATATCAGCTGTTTCAGATTTACTATAGCTCAATCTTTAATATTAACCTTTCTAATTTCTATATGAAAATATCTTTAAACTAAGAATTCTGTTCTGGTGGAATAAAATTAATGCTTTATTTTCTCCCATTTTCCCACTTTTCTTTTCCAACCTTTTAAACAAAGCTATCAAGAGCAGCTCCATACAGATATTACAGCAATGGAAATTTAAAATAGGAGTAATGTAATTTACAGCCACTTATATAATCTAAAAAACTAAGTGGTAGAGTTTATGGCTCTATCATTTGCAAAGAATAATTTAAATATGCACTATAAAAGATTATGGCTGCAAAGTAAATACAAAAGAAACTGTCAATCTCTCTAACGAAAGGTAAACTACAATACAATCTGAACACCTGTGGGGAAACATATCCCTTAGGTATAAAAACCATTAAAAAAATCTAATACTTTAGGAGGAACTAACATGAAGTATAATGTCAGCTTTTCCATACTGTTTTAAAATGACAACTTTTGGCAGTTGTAACTTAAATCATGTCTCAGAAGTTGTTAGATATCATTTAAAAAATGAAAGGAAACAAACCTTTTATTATTACTACCATTTGCTAAATTTCAGTATTTCCTTTTGGGTGTAATCAAAAACCAGGAAGATAAAATGAAGAAATAATAAGAATTTACATGTGAAAGTAATATTAAAGAGCTTACTGTTCATTGCCATTGCAATGTAACATACAATTAAAGCAAATTCTGTTTAATTAATTGAATATCACTATTATTTTGGATTTTTTAAAAATTGAATTTTGAATGTATTATTTCAGTGACAGAATTATATATCTTTTCATATGAACTGTCCATTGATCTATGGATCATTCTCAGTTTTGGATTATATATAACCTGATGGTATGTCTGAATGTATCAGAGCAAGACTAAACGAGAGACATCACCTATCAATTTCAGTTGACCTGGACACCTGTAATAAGAATGGTGAACATCACTCACTGCCAACATTCTGCTCTGGTACATAAACGTCAAACACAAATCAGGAGCAAGTCACAGCAGCAATTCCTGGGAGCTCAGGAAGCTGGATGGGTGACTTTGGGCTAGTCACAGCCCAACCCACTTCACAGGGTTATTGTTGTGGGGAAAATAGGAGACATATCGTATTTTAATATCCCAGTATTAGGTATGTTCACCAGCTTGAGTTTTTTATGTACCTATATGAAAAGTGGGATAAAAATATCATCATCATCAACAGGAAAGGGAGTTAGCATACAGGCACCTATTGTGTACCTTGCATACAGAGTAGGTTGCTAGCAATTCTCAAAACCCCAACTCCATCTACCGTATCCTTATTTTTTTTTTAATTTTTTATTTAGCTAAAACCGACCAGGTTCCCACCTCCGCACAAAAGCTATCGCCCTACCCATCATCTGAAAACGGACGGAGTCCAGCCTATTTCTGCTCATTATTTCCCTCCGAATAAGGAGGGCGTAACCAGGGACAGCGCAAATCCTCCGAGGGAGGAGGCCTTGGACCGGTCGTCCCGAAACCCCCACCCCGGCTTGGCCCAGCCATCCCGTAGAGTCCAGCCGAGCCTGTAATACCTGTGACCCCCGCGTCAGGCCCCGGCCGCTGAGCTGTGCATGCCGAAGCTGGGCCAAGATGTTGATCGACCCTCGCTTTGCTTCACGCCGGCCGAGCGCGCAGGAAACGGGGTCCGTTGCTGGTGATAGCGCCGGCAATGCAGCTCCCGCACCCCCTATGGTGGATGCCATAGTCGCTCTTGCCCCGGCCAGACGCAAACAGGAAGCTTCTCTCCTCTCGGAGCTTTGTTCGGGGACGCCTTCCGGTCGAGGTGAGACGGCGACAGGAAGTATTCTTATTTACCTAATGATGGGATGATGGGAAATGAAGTCTTTGGGCATAACTAGGTACCAGTACTGTACTGTACTGTATACTAAGAGAAGGGAATCGCTCTGAGCAACGTCAGCAAAGAGAAAAACGCTGCTGTTATATCGTCTTCCGGAATCAAAGACAGCACTTCAGATTTTATGTCATCCAAGCTGCCGGGGGGGGGAGGGGAGATCAAACTTGGTATTCTCTAATCTTTCTTGGGTTTTTTTCTGTCTGTTGCTGATTAGTGGTCGTCATTATTTTTATCACCCCGATTGAAAGATCTAAAATCCATTAGAGGGTCTCGGTCCTATTCCCCCAAAGAAGCTTCATATATGAGGAACCGGGTCCAGTTCTGCAAGGCTACTGTTATTTAAGCTCTTCTCTTTATTATTGCTGAATTATTTTTTATGAATTATGAACTATGTTTATGTAGTGTATATTGGAGGTGATGACCCTCTGAGAGCTGTATGCAATGAAATTTCATTTTAATGTACGATTAGTGTACATTCAAAGCGACAATAAAGTTATTCTAAGTCTATTCTTGGCAATTCGGGATGGGGTTTTACAATTTACGACCCTGAGCTCTTCCTCAGTAGCATGTTGAGTGCCATCCTGCCTTAGAGGCTCATCGGGCACTATATCATCAAATGTTTCGTTTGCTATGTGGTTTTTTAAAATAAAAAAAAATACAGAATCGGTTTATTATTGCCTTCTGTAGTGCAGTATGAAATGAAGTCTTTGCTTTTATCATTACTGATCGTCTGCATCCAGCATCCTCCCTTATCGCTGCTGCTGCTAAGAGATGCTCACTTGCTGCGATGACTCAGGCTTGGGGCAACTCAGCTGGGAGTATATTCTCTTGGTATACAGTCTTGCTGTCCTTTGCTCATCCTTCCCAGGAATATTTCACTTTCACCCCAATGGGACAATATAGCAGGATTTGAGAAAAGTCCCTATTAAATCCCCCAAATATATTGAGTAAAGACAAGCAGAGACCAAGCAATTAAGTCAGTGAAAGCAAGGAGCAGTTGGGTCAGGAGATCCTGGGTGCTGATTTTCAGCAGATGCTTGCCAAAGTCAACTTCGGCCAAGACTTCATAGAACTATGTATAGTATTAAGAGATTCTTTAGGCCATCATTTCCAAACCTTTGTTCCAAACCCACATGACCACAGAGATACCTCAATGGCTGAAACTTTTGAGGACCTGACATGAGTCCTTGTTTGGCATGCCATTAACTTTGAACGGTTGCTGAATGAGTGGTTGTAACACAAGGACCACCTGTATATGATTAGCAATCAATTGATTTGAGATTATTGAAAAAGGAATTGATCACACTCAGCTTTCTCTTAAAAGCAAGTCTTACAGAGATAAATGGGCTCTCTCCTCAACACTGAGTTCTTGAATTAAATCTTTCCTGTGCAGGTTGTCTCTCTTCCTCTAACCTGTTTTTTTGTGCTTTTCCTAGTCTACTTAATGCTCATTTTATACAGCACTCCTTGGGTGAGATGAGCAGTGTTTAAATTTGATAAATTGTTTATACTGCGCACCTCCACATTACAATGCCATTTCCAGTACTGTAAAGCTTATGTCTCCCATTATACAGCATTTGTAGTAATTAATCAGAATGAGTTACTCCTAGTACTAAAGAAGAAACATGAATCACATACAGTAGTGTATTTTGCAGAAACGTTTGTTGGTATCTTTTAGTGTAGAAATAATAACCTGTTGCTTGGATATTCTCCAAGATTTTATATATAACATAAAATGAAACCAATTTTTCCCCAGCTTTTAAATCAATTACTTCTGAACTACCTCCCATTTCACTTCCATCTTTTTTGCCCCAGTCTTAGAGCTTGTTTGCTCAATGATCTTGTAAATTACTTATAAACTTCTTAAACTCACCAAGATTATATTAATAGTTTTACTATACTTAGGAATGAATAACAATGAAATCAATGCTTAAACTAATTATAGTATATAAACATTTAATTTGGAGGGTGGAATTTAGCATCTCTGTATCTGCAGATTTCTTCAAGTTTGATGGGCAAATTGTCAGAATACCTGCATCTTTTCCTGAGCTCACACAGTACTCTTTGCAACTGACATGATTTCAGAAAGGGCACATTTCACTGACAGCATTTAATAACTCATAGTATGTGCTTATTCATGCACACTCAATATCTTGTTTTGTCTTCCAGATCTGGATCTCTATGCAACCCTACTGAGCATAGTTTGAGATCTGAAATTTATACAAATGGATGAGGCCCATGTTGGCAGTCCTTTAATGGCATTTCATGAAGGAAGAGATCCTAAATCTCTTCCTTCATGAATTTCCTTCCTAAATTTGTGCCAAAATATTCGTTCAAAATTGCAAGAGGTAGATTCTTAGCTATATCAGTCTTAATTGGTCCTTTATATTAATATAAATATAAAATATTAGTACAATGAAAAGGAAAACACAAATTCATTCTATGTAATTAGAACACCCATAACATAGGAGCTCTTATGACTTTTTTTTTCCAAAGAAAAACCATCCTAGGTGAACTGCCATGAAATATCACATTTTGAATATTTCAGTTTTTGCAGCACTTTCAGCATTCATTTATAATTTAAGCAGGAGACATTAGCCAAAAATACAAAAACAACTTACCAATATTGTGACATAACAAATGTGAGAAGTTAAAAAGACAGTGTTACCTCATACAGAATAAGCATACACTAAAAATTTTAATTGTTCAGGAGTAGAAAAGTAAAAATGCAAAAAAGAAAAAAGAAGATTTTTAAATATCTTCCTACATATGCATGAAGCAGCAGTCTTGCAATTTCTTGCAGCCTCTTTAATTTTTTCCCCTCTGGCAGCTCCCTGTTTGCTTAAGAGGTGATTTACAGAAGGGAAAAAAAACCCTAATGAAGCTTGTCTACTTATCCTTCCTTCAGTGGGATACCTCTACTACATTGAATGCCATCTGTTCATTCTGTGCAAAGGAATCATTCTGTTCAAAGAATTTAGATCCATAATTGACCCAAAGGTGCTTTTTCAGGAGGCAACTGGACTTTGTTTTTTCTTTTGAAGATGTTTCGCTTCTCATCCAAGAAGTTTCTTCTCCTGGTTCCTGTAATCTGCAATTTTTCCTCTGGAAATCCATTCCTACTTCCAGAGGAAAAATTGTAGACCACAGGAACCATTTGGACTACTCAGGTGACCCCGAGGACACAGACAAACCTCCAAGTGCTTCAACAACCTCTAAAAGGATGCAAATGACCAGCTGTCTGCAAGGAATATAAATCCTTCCATTCCCCACTATCCTGTCAGAGCTGAAGAAGCTTCTTGGATGAGAAGCAAAACGTCTTCAAAATAAAAAAAACAATGTCCAGTTGCCTCCTGAAAAAGCACCTTTGGGACAACCATGACCTGGATGACTGAGAATCTCTACAGATCCATAATTGACTGAGCATCACTGAAAGAATACCCTTGCTATCATTCCTCAAATGTTATTGAAGCAGCCCAGGATAAACATTTAACACCACCATCACAGTGCTTACCTTGCAGCACTACCAATAACCCAGACATCTTTGTCTTTTATTTCCCTTGGTTTAGAAAAATATTAAAAACAAGGAATGCAGGAGGAATCAGGACCTAGTAAAATCAGAAAACACTGTAACTAATTTTTTATTTTCAAATACTTTTGCTTTCCAAAGTGGACCCACGTCAACAAAATGTATCCTGCTTTGAGAAACTAGAGATTCCTGCGGCATGATGTTGTGTATTCCCAGAGAAACAGTGACCAAAATGCAAATAAAATTCAAGTTTACTGATTTCAACACATCTGAATTTCAGAAAAGAAATCATGCATTGTCAAAGAAAACCTGTCCCATAACAGCTAGTTTTGAGCTGAATGATTGACTGGGGCAGCTCAGTAATGGGACCATCCTTTTTTCTTTCTGGTCTGAGCCTACTTGTCTCTTGTAATCTTCAGAGGAAATATCAGTGTAATCTTTTTGTCTTTTTCCCATTTTACCTGAAGTTCTTGTGAAAGTAAACTTCTTACTCTTATTCAAAGAGTAGAATTCCCTCATTAAGTTTTCAACCTCCCATTGTTCTTCTTTTTGGTTCCGGCAACAGTGCAGGGCAGCAGGATCTATAGGATGGGCTTCTGTGTTGAAAATATATCCCCCAGCATCAAGAATACATTCTCCATATGGTGTGAGTAAGACATCAAAGGATGATCCATTGTTATGAATGAAGTTGTCACGGTCAAACAGTAGATACAGATATTTCACTGTTTCAGCCAAGAAGAAGGACTCCATACGGTTATCTAATCTGTGATCTCTCAGGTCTTTGATCTTAAAAATAAAAGCAAAAAAGTGGTTATGTTGAGATGTGAAAACTTGCCATATAGCACTAACATCTTATCAATTGATTGAAGCTGGATTAATGGCAAATTTCTGGGGCAATTCTGGTATTTCTACAGTAGAATCAGAATTCAAATTGCTTTTGTACTATCGAAGAAACAAGAAGATGCTTTTTCTGGTAACAAGGAAGACTTGCAAGGAATAAACTGACCCCCAATATTCCCACCCTACAAAAAAAGTTTGGAAGAAACACTTAACTGTTGCAAAGCCACATTCAACTTTGCTGATTTTTTCTATCGACTCCACCACATCTCTGCCCAGCTCTAAAAGTGTTGGATCTTGTGTAGCTCGATACAGATACATTGCACTCTCTATTAGTTCTGCAAAGCCACGGACAAAAGGAATGAAAGTTACTTTCCTGAATATGTACTGAATGTAATGAATATAATAGCCAGTGTGGTACAGTGGTTAAAGTGCTAGCCTAGAAACCAGGAGATTGTGAGTTCTAATACTGCCTTAGAGGCATGAAAGCTGGTTGGGTGACTTTGGGGTAGTTAGTCGTTCTCAGCCCAACTCACCTCATAGAATTGTTTTTGTGGGGAAAATAGGATGAGGACCAGTATCATGTACGTTTCCTGTTTTGAGTTACTTATAAAGTAGTAAAAGCAGAATTAAAAAAAAATCTAAATAACAACAATAGTATATAATGCCCAAAATGCTAATTGCTCAGTCTTATATACACAGTTCAACACAAAATTATTCAATATAGTGCTTTCTTACTAGCTAAAGCTTGATACAAAGGAGCACATTTTCATTTACGCACATTTCACCTGTTATTCAGTATAAGTGAAAAGCTGTTGTTTAGCTACCTTGAGCCAGATGAGAATAAATCTATTTGAGCCATTTGGGCTTTGCTCACTTGGCATTCTATAAATTTGATAGAAAAAATTATTTGGGCCACTTAAAAGTAAAGTATAGCATCAATATTATGGGCTAAGCCAAATCAGGTTAGTATTCTATGGGGATTTACCCAGGAATTCCAGAGCTATTGACTAGATTGATAAAATAAAATAAACATTCTGGAAGAAGGTAGTAACAAAGGATTTCTACATTGCTGCCAAAAATGTCCACATTGTCACCAAGACATTGAGGCTACTTTGAGGAAGACTTGCCTTTTTACTGTAAGAGAATGTATTTCTAATATGTTCATATTTACCAGGTCGAAGGGGGTATCCCTCACGCTTTTCCACTGTGTAGCCCTGAGGAATATTGTAGAACTCAGGCAGCCCACCAAACTGCTTCCAAACAGTGTAATAATTGAGAAATGTTCGCATTGCACTATCTATGTCTCCAATAAGGCTCTGGGAAAAACAATTATGTAATATATATTTTTTTCCTTTAGCAAATAAAACAACTACACATTACAATCTCCCGAGATGATGAATGATGGCATTAAGAAAGCAAATTAGGATTTTAAAAAACTGTCGAAAGACATACTTAGATATTTGGGTTTAACAGCTTTTAAAAAATAATTTATTTCTATCCAAGAATACTTCCACTGGATTCTTCATGAGAAAAGAAGGGCACACTTTGGTAGAGAGGCAACAGACATCTGCATTATAATTGTAAAATTAAAATTATACTTAATATTTATGTTTAAGATGAGATTACTCAATTTATATTTAGAACACAATCTACAGCATTAGACACTTACTCTAATAATAATAATAATATATTTTAACTATGCTAATGAAGTTTAGCGCAATTGTTACCTGTAAGCCAGGCCAGTAAGCCTCCAAAGATTGAAAAACTGGCATCGAGACAGTTCCTTTGTACATTTGAACCCACAGATACCAATCATCAAATTTTGTGTAGTTTTTTATAGCTTTATTATAATCTAGAGTAAAAGGAAAGGTAAAACCAATGACAACTATTGGGTAAGAAATTAAGATTCAGAAGTGAAAACTGTTTCGTATTCTCTAATTCATACATATTCTAATTTCTATTTGAATTTCTAGAAACATTTAATAAATATTTTATTATACATCTTTTCAATGTATCTTATGATAAAATGGAATATACATTAAATATTTAATGTGCAATCTTCCTTTTATGTTTAAACAAAAGAACAGTATCATAAAGAGGGTCCAAAATTAGTATAAAATCTGCTCACTAATGAGAGATTTTCAAGACAGATGCTATTCCAGGAAGGAGAGGACAAAACATAAAATATCTTTAAAGCTGATATACGTAAGCAAGATTGGGTTAAGTACAGTTATATAGTGAATGTAACTATTTGTCTCACTGAGGTTTATGTACCTAAATCTTAGCGAAGGTATCTTGCAAGAGGCTAAGGCAGAATGTTTACACTGAACGTTTAAAAGGCTTAGATGGCCAATAATTGGAGATAGGGGAAAAAGAAAATGCCATCTGATTTTGAGTGACTGAAGGAGAAGACATAATGACTGAGTAAGAAATAATGAGAAACATATAAAGGATGTATTCTTTTCCTAGAAGTTTTGTCTTTGGTTTCTTATTCCATAGTTAAGTGTATTGCACTAAAAATAACTTGAAGTACATATCACATAACCATTGGAACTCACCTAGAAACATGGACATCAGCTCCTCATCCTGCAGCAGAATGGCCCCTTTAACGAGGTATTCAAAGTAGGAATCTACTCCTGCTCCAATCCCAGCATCCTGGGCTACCCATTTGGCAGTAATCACATCAATGTGATTACCTACCTGAAGGAAAAACTCAGTTATTAAAGGTTTTGGTAAGATTAACATGGCCTTGCATTTCCTTTCCATTCAGCAAAAGTTGTGTTTTGCTAATCAATGCAAGCTTAAAAAAATAATATCTAATATGCAATACCAATGATTCACTTGTAGCCCTTTAAACAGCATTTTCATTGCACCATTTTAATTCTTAAGAATTAAATCTTGGTTTAGAATCTTCAGTTTGGGTTACTTAAGAGCCGCGGTGGCGCAGTGGTTAGAGTGCAGCACTGCAGGCTACTTCAGCTGACTGCTAGCTGCAGTTTGGCGGTTCAAATCTCACCGGCTCAAGGTTGACTCAGCCTTCCATCCTTCCGAGGTGGGTAAAATGAGGACCCAGATTGTTGGGGGCAATATGCTAACCAGGGGTGGGTTCCTCCCGGTTCGTACTGGGTCGCCTGAACCGCCGGTTCGTACTGGGTCGCCCGAACCGGTAGCGAGGCGCTGGTGACGTCATGATGGCGTCGTGGACCCGCCTTGGTCGGTGCCAGTCCGTGGGCGCCGCCATTTTTTTCCGGGAATTTTTGGCGGCTTTTTTACGTTTTGGGCTGTTTGTGCTCTGCTGCTGCTTTGGAAAGGGCCCTCCCACCCGCCACCGGGTTAATACTGTCCTTTATTCTTCGCCCGAAGCACAGCTGATCAGCTCCTCAGCTGTGTTTCGGGCAGATTATAGTCACTGAGCATGCGCGGACACAGAATTGCACCGGGGGAGCACGCGCGCGTGTAACCCTAAGCCAACCCACCCCTGATGCTAACTCTGTGAACCGCTTAGAGAGGGCTGTAACTATGAAGCGGTATATAAGTCTAAGTGCTATTGCTATTGCTACTCACCAAGCCAATATCAGAACGATTTTTCCACAGGGTCTTAAGAGCCCTTCTGGCAACATCTTCAAATACTGTGTCCCCTGTAAGATAACTTAAGGTAGCAAATTCCACTATAAATGTACCAATCCCAGCAGTACAAGTAACTGGTGTCTCTCCTGGATTTACTCCATGTAGTAAATTCACTGTTCCATATGGCATTCCAGTTGGAGTCTGAAAGGCTTCAAAACAAAGTTTTGAATATTATTAAATATTTACAGGGCTTGAAGAGGTATTATCAAGGCCAACTTTCTACCCTATGACAGAATTAAATGCACCACAATATGTTTTATAAAGCCAACACATTGGCCCAAAATATACAGGCTGCTATTAATCAAGGCAACATGCACTCTATGTTTTCACAGATATAGAAGCCAAGTAATCTGTTTCTGGTATAAAACTTACTCCCTTGCTTTCACCCACAAAATTAAAAAAAAAAAAAAAAAAAAAAAAGCCAAGGCAGTTTTTAGTTTCCGCAACAAATCAGATGAATTAAATGTAAAATATTCACACAATGTGGTGATGGTGGTGTGTATATGGGGATAAATGTTTTCCTCCAAAATTAACACTAATGTATTTATCCATCACTTTAAGTGCTACTATGGTGCAGTCAAAGATCACTGAAGAGGCAAGGAGATTTTTTTATCCCCTTATTGGAAAGTTATTTAACTATAAAGTAACAATGCTATTATCTTGACCCACTTTCCACCAAGCTTAGCTTTGTCTGGGGTTGGATGCAGCTGACGAGTTGCCCATCCTGCTTTAGGTGATTGATACTTTTAATCACCATTATAGAGCTACTTTAGAGCAGGACTGAAAGAACAGACTTGATATGCAATACCTACTGTACAACTATTTAACTCATTTATAAACATAGCAGATATGTCAGTCCATGCCAACTTTTAGTAACTTTTTCCAGTATGCTGAGGGCCACAACTCTTGATTTTCAAACAATGAGATGGCCATCTCTTTCTATTTGGCATCTAGTGAACTATTGGGAAACTTTAGGAGTTTCTGGTATGTGTTACAATTCTATTCTATTCATGTAGCATGTAGCCTACTATGATGGGGGGGGGGGGGACACAAGAAATGATAAGCTTCAGCAAGAATGCTCACCGGGCAAAAGTTTTCGAGCAGCATCCTCTGCCATCCTTAAGAGGGGGCCAGAACATGGCCATCCTGCTTCTACTTTAACACCAGCCTTCTTTGACAGCAAATGAGCAGATAGGAGGCCACCAACCACTACAAATACAGATCAAGGTTATTTACAAGCAGTGGATTGTGCCAAGGACAAAGGATATACATACAGCTGACTTTCAGTTTTGTCATGGCATATTCAAATGAACCAAAGAGGTAGTGAGGCCTGCAAATGTCCCTTGCTTTTCAATAAAGATAGAAGAGCAAGGCATTCAATTCTACTTTTCTGAGGTGATGCTATAACTTTTAACTCAGCAACAATTTTTCCTTTGATCACTGCAAAGGAATTTTTTAAGGAAAAAATTGAGATTTCATTATGCTTATTCAAAAGCCATAAATGAAGAACAAGCATTTTGAAAAATCAGACAAAGGTAAAAGCAATTTACTAGTTTAGACCAAAGATTTCTAACAAGCCTCCTTCCCTAACTTGGTATCCTCCATATGTGCTGGAATTTTTCTCCCATAATCCAATAGCTGTGCTGGGTAACGATCATGGAAATTGAATCTAAAATATCTGATAGCCACCAAGTTTGAGAAGGCTGCTGGATGTTTATGGTAGGCGATAAAAACTGTGCTCTTGTTAGTTAGGGAAGTTTTAGAATCTTCTTTTAGAATCTATATTGCAAATCAGAGATAATCCATATTATTTTGCAAGATTCTTTGCCAACTCACCTCTGATATTGGTTTCAAAGACAGAAGCATTTACATCAATATCAAAATTTATGCCCTCCTGCAACACACTAACAACTCTCTGGAATTCAGAGACATTCCCCAAAATCTGAAAAAAAAAAAAAAGATTTGTAAGACATAATCTTATTAAAGGATGAGAAGAAAACATTACAAGATACAAAACACTGCACAGCCATAATCCATCTTTTCATACTCAGGGATTGAATGTGATATCTAACTCCTTCATGCTTTCAAGACACGAACCATCAAGATGTATGGAAAATGCATCATTCTTAATCTCCCAAATGGAGAAACAGAAACAACAAGCATGGAGAACAAAAGCTATTCTTTGCTATCTAAGGATATGTGTAGAAAACGAATGAATGAAAAACGAAGTTATTATCAATACTTACTAGCAGTGTATCCAGGGCATCAATCAATGTGAGAGAAAAACTGAAAAAGAAACCATGAGGAAAAAAAAAGCAATGGCATGAGGGAAGGGGACATGTCAACCATAGGTAACATAATACACATACATTTTAATCTTAACTATGTCAGAAAAAAATCCACGTTATTGCATGAATAAATTTTAAACAATTTTGATATGCTCAACTTTCCAAATAAGAAATCATAGAGCCATTTCTCTGAGATTACCTCACAATAAAAGTATATTTTTACAAATAACGTTCATGTATGAAAGTATACACTTGAAGTTGTTAATACACCTGTCAATGCATTACAGGTGGCCTCATAAACAAATACTAGAGATTCACTGCACATAAAAGCTGGAATAACTGGCTTGGACACTTAGGTGTCCATGACAGGATTAAAAGGCCTTTACATAATGAATGTTGTTCTGTGTCATATTCACAGATTATCTCAGCCACCCAGGCTGCTTCTGCTTTATTGGATTTATATACCATCTTTCTTTCAGAACCCTGTATAATCCTATAGAAAGGGCATATGTAATAGCGTCTCCAATTTCCCCCCAAATATCCTGTGAGGGAGGTTAGCCTGAGAGAGTGAATGGCAAGGTCAACCAGTATGCTTCCATGGCCGAGGGTGGATTTAAACCTGGGTGTTTCTAATCCATTCCACCAGAGTAGCTTTTCATAGCTGAAGCTATACAACCACTATTAATGAGATGTTCTCTTGTTTTCATTGCAGTTCTATGTGGTTCGTGGCTTAATATCAGCTTCCCTTAACCTAGATGTTTTCTAGGTGTGGGAACTTTGATTTTCAGGATTCTGCAGGCAACATGGTTGTTGCTAAAAACCTTTGGAACTGAAATCTATAAATCTGTCCAGGTTGAGAAAGGCTAGTCTAAATTTTCTCTGAGAAGATGTGATTATGTTGTTTTCTCTGCCACAAGCTCCAATTTCTTTTGTATAGGTATATAGCCCGAGAACCACCTATGGCCCCCACAAAGGAAAATGATTAGATAGACCAATGAACTTGGTACTTAATTTACATGCATGCAATTTAAAAGTAAATATGCCCTTTGGCTTGACAAAATTATAGACCCCTGTCCTAGCAAGTTGATATGTTCTGTAGCAAGCTGCTAATTCAAAATTTCATAAGTGATCAATGATATTGATTTCCCAGTACCTTCCCCAAGTGTCCTGCCCATCACATGTCAAAGGACGCAGCTCATCGTAGGGAAAGGCATTTACCAGATAGTTATCATAAGCATGATAAAACATGGACTTGACTCGGTCTCTAAGGAAGAAAAGAAAGATATAATTGTAACCTTACTGAACATAACTAATACAAAACATTGTTTTCCCTCAAAATGCTAGCATGCTTTCAGCGTTTCTAAGGACTTCATACTTAAAAGACCAATTCAAATATAAAAGTCTACCACCTTAAATGCACAACATAAAAGCTATATTGTATGTAACGAACAGTGTTTCAAACATTGCTATTCCTCATCATCTCATTTTCATATCACAAAACGAAGTGTAATGAAGAATTTTTCAGGACTACATTTAAATCAGAGATTCAGACACAATTGACACACAAATTGGGTTATTGAGAGGATTGCTACTGGAAGTGGAAGAGAAAGAAGCCTAAAGAGGAGTTACAAGCCCTCTTTATAGATTCATGCAAGTTATCCCTTCATTTGATATATTACAATAAAAATACAATCACTGTGCAAATTGATACATGTATTGGAATGCATACAAGGGATTGGACAGGATTAACTTTTTAGTATTGTTACATTTAATGCACCTTAATTGCTTATTCAACAAATTATAACAGAGACTCAGTAGGATTAATTTGATTTAAAACAACATGGTTGATGTAGTAAGTACCCATGATTAAGCTTCTCCTAGAATGAATTCAACTTTTAAAATAGCATTTGCTACAAGGTGTATGTATAAAACAGTGGTCACTTGGATGTGGCAACTCCATTCATAGCAAAAATGAAAATAACCTAACTCCATTCATGAGCCAGAAACCAAGCAGTTACCAACATCTATTTCCTAACCAAAAACAACTCTGGTTCAGTAGAAAGAGCCGGGATTATAGGGTAACAAAAAGGAAATGCATTTGTCATTGAACTAAACATTAGCTTAATATTATAAGAGTTCCTATTTATTTTATGTATTTATTTATTGAATTTATATTGCCGCCTATTGGTAGATGGATAGTTATATACGTTTACATAGTAAACATAAATATTTTATATACTAGTCTTTCTCCCCCAAATACCAATTTTATTAAACATTTAATTTAATAACATAATTTCAATATCAAATCACTGAATTGGAAAAAAATACTAAGGACATTTTTAAGCAGAAAAAAAAATACTGTGGGCAAATTATCTCTCAAAGGCCTGCATGAACAAACATGTTTTTGTCATTTAAAATTCCACAAGGGGAATAGCTACGCTTCTCTTGGGAATGAGTCCCAGAGTTAAGATTCCCTCATCACAGAGATCTGATCTTCCTGTATCATGAAATATCAGATATGGGCTGCTGGATGGAAGCAAGAGTTACAATTATCTGTATCTCTTAGTTGCCATGTGTTAATTGTGTGAATTTTTGAAGTTCCTATCTAGTAACCCTGTCATGAATTACTCATGTTGGTGGGGTAACTTCCTTGCCCATTTTAAAGCAAAACATGCTTTTAACCAGCAAGGAAAAATAAGCTTTGCCCATCAGGTAGGAAAACATATAATAGAATCTTAGCATTACAGGTAGTCCTCGAGTTACGACCAAAATTGACCCCAAAATGTTGCTAAGTGAAATATTTGTTGAGTGAGTTTTGCCCCATTTTACAACTTTTCTTGCCACAGTTGTTAAGTGAATCATTGCATTTGGTAGTGAATATGGATTCCTCATTGACTTTGCTTGTCAGGTCGCAAAAGGTGATCACATGACCCCAGGACACTGAAACTGTCATAAATATGAGTCAGTGGCCAAGCATCTGAATTTTGATCACATGACCATGGGGATGCTGCAATGGACATAAATGTGAAAAATGGTCATAAGTCACTTTTTTCAGTGCCGTCGTAACTTTGAATGGTCACTAAATGAACTGTTGTAAGTCGAGGATTACCTGTATTATATCTTTTCTCCTCTATTTTTTTCTTCCTTTCTTAATTTTTACTCCAATTTTTAATTTGTAAACCTTAAAGTCTCCGTCAGTATCCTGCCAGAAAGCAATGTATTCTAGACATTAAGTTTCAGAAGACAAAATTAGATTTCAGGCAAAAAAAAAAAGTTTTAATTGAATAGCAGCAGTATGACCACTTGTAAGCCTCCTGCAAACTACCATATGACAGACTGGGATTTTTTTCTGGTAATCTCCACCTGGGTTGACTAGCTGAAAAGAGCTTTCCCCCAGTTTTTTAAAAGGCTTTTGTGTCGTCATCTTTCTATCAGAATTAATCAACGGCCCACCCCCTCTTTGTAATATTGATTTCATTCCCTCTGTTAAGGGCGCTCACACACCTTTCTTTGCAACTTCAGAGAAACAACTGGGGAATTTGCACAAGTGAAAGTTCAGCAGGTCCATTTTTGCCCTTCAACAGAAGAGCCAAGGAGCTTTACGAGGTCAAATCCTGCCTGCCTTAAAGCCGACGAAAGGATAATTCTGGGAGACCCGCTGCGCGCCTCGCCTTCTTCGGGACGATGGGGAAGCAGAGCTCCTGAACCCAGGACCCCCGTCCGGCTCACCTATAATAGTTGACGTCGACCTCTTTCCCGGCGGCAAGGGAGGGTTGCCCAGGCGAGTGCAGCACCCACAACAAGAACCAGCCCAGCGAGTGGAGTGAGCGCAGCATCTACGAAGCGTTCGCTACCGAGGCTTCCGAATACACCGCTCCGCAGCCATCTAGAGAGGGACCGAGCACTCACTTCCGGGTTCCACCTCCGTCCCTGGCCACACCCCCAGCTCTTTTTCGCGCTCCAATCAAGAGCATTGGCGTAGTCAATGCTAGCGTTAGTGACGACGTAGGATGAAAGGATTGGTTGTTCTGTTACTCTGGCAATGCGGCTGCGCGAGAGACGTTGGGCTCCAGTTGCTTAGTTTCATGGGTCTTCGGTGCTCTCTGAGCTTGTTTTCTTGCAGACGTTTCATTACCCAAACTAGGTAACGTCATCAGCGCTAGCACTGATAACATCACTGCTAGTTTGGGTAATGAAACGTCTGCAAGAAAACAAACAAGCTCAGAGAGCACCAAGGACCCTTCATTTCAACCCTGAGCTACAGATATTCTCCTTTATTGGTACTTAGTTTCAGCTCTTTTTCAAGAGGCATAGACATCTAGTTTCAGTTGTACCGTAGTTCGTTCCTGTACTGGGGCTGGGGTGGCGTTTGTAACTCTGCCGGCGTTTGGAATTTGAGTGGAATCAGAATAACCTTGCTTTCCCTGGAACCAGTCTTCTTCAAACTTGGCAACTGACTGGAGAATTCTTGGGGATTGAAATCCATACAGTTTTGAAGTTGTCAACCAAATTTGAAAGACACCAGTCTAGATCTGTTAGTTTAGCACGATTGTATTGTATGCCACCTGGAGCTGCATTTGTGAGAATGGCTATATAAATTGAATGAATAAATAAATATGATAAAATTTGGCAGAATTGATGTATTTAAATTTGTTTAACAAACATTTGTTTTCCAAAGAGGCACATCTAAAAGCTATAGGCTACAGGGTGGTTTAGTGGCACTATTTAAAGTTTCTAAGAACTCTTGGAAAGGAGCTGTATCCCTCTGACGGTTAAAACAAAACAAAACAGGAGCTGGTTGTCAGATGAAGTGAGCTGCAGCTCAGAAAAATTGTATTTTTAAAATACAATTAATCAGTTGGAAAAGTTGCTACCAGACTTGGGACTTTTTTATCTACTGGGGAATTATCCAAAGAGAGTATGGTCTAAAAAAGTTGAAGAGCTATCCACCAGGTGATATTCTCAGATGGGGAAAGGGAACCTCCAGATATGCATGTTGTATTAAGAGAAGCAGAAATAGGGTTGGGTTGCACAGGTAAGGGCTTTTCTAAAGGTTGCTGTGGGAAAAAAAGCAATGAAAGTGGCATAAGGTCCACTTTTGATTGTTTTGTACACAAACTAGCCTGCCCCTTTTTTAGCCTTGAATGGACAAACCCAGACAGTGGTGTTAAATTACAGTTGTCCGTTGTGTGAATCAGAAAAAATGGGTTTATACTGTCATGTTTTACTGCAGCAGATAACTCTGTAATGTATTCCAGTGTTTTAACTCAAAAGAGGATAGGTCCCTGCTTCCCTATGCAACATAGGGAAGGATATTTATGTAACAAGTAGGTATGAAGAACTTTGACTATTAAAGTTTTGCTTACTAAAGATCACAAGCATCACCATAATCAGTTGAGGGTCAGTAAATAAGTAAGCAAACCTTTATTTTATTAGTTGAATTTCAGTCCTGGCATGATATTGAATCTGAAATGCCACAAATATTTGAATTTATATCTGCTGATAAGCTACAGATCACAACTGTACTTCAGTTTTTACAACTACTGCTGTTTAGATGTATTGGATCTATTCATAGTACAAATCCCATTCAGCATGGTCTCATGAAATCCAAATTATCTGGAATATATCAAGTTTGAGAAAGCTACCATATATATATAAAATCTTTGGATCAGGGGTGAAATGTGAAAATTTCCCCTACTGGTTCCGTGGGTGTGGCTTATTTTGTGGGTGTGGTTTGAATGTCAGGTGGGTGTGGCTTCAGGTGGGTGTGGCTTGATGGTCAGGTGACTGGGTGGGCATGGCCAACTTGTAAAATTGTGGTAAAACTCACTTAACAATGTTCTTGCTTAGCAACCAAAATGTTGGGCTCAATTGTGGTCATAAGTTTTTTTCCTTTCTTCCTTCTTTTGCTTCCTTTCCTTTCCTTTCCTTTCCTTTCCTTTCCTTTCCTTTCCTTTCCTTTCCTTTCCTTTCCTTTCCTTTCCTTTCCTTTCCTTTCCTTCCCTTTCCTTTCCTTTCCTTCCCTTCCCTTCCCTTCCCTTCCCTTCCCTTCCCTTCCCTTCCCTTCCCTTCCCCCCTTTCCCTTTCCTTTCCTTTCCTTTCCTTTCCTTTCCTTGCCTCCCTCCCTCCCTTCCTTCCTCTGTACTAAGCCTATTTTACTACAGAATTAATTTTCTTACATTTCCACCTCAAATCTTACCATCTCTCTCTCTCTCTCTCTCTCTCTCTCTCTCTCTCTCTCTCTCTCTCACTCACTCACACACACACACACACACACACACACACACAAACCCCTGGTCTGGGCACATAGACAGAGCCCTTCCCGAGGAGTTCTGCGTGGACGTGCCCGGCAGCAGTGGAGGTGGCAGCAGTGGGGGCAGAGTTTGCCTGGGCTCTCCGCCATCTCAGAACCGCGCCGCGCACAGGGGAGTTTTCCGGCATGGCGCAGTTTCGGGATGGCAGAGAGCTTGCTTGGGAGAGCCAGCGGCGGGGGCAGAGATTGCTTGGGAGAGGTCAAGGAAGCTCTCCGCCATCCCGGAAGCGGCGGTTTATCTCCAGGCCTCAGCGCACTGAGCCGGAAGGGAGGCAGCCAAGCAGGCAGGCAGGAAGGGCTGCAGCCCTGAGCCTCAACAGGAAACCCGCCGCTGCCTCGGTGCCTGGCACGCCAAACTTTGTGCAGCAGTGGGAAGCAGCCCGAGAGCCGGGGCGGGCACCCCACATGCTCAGCGGCCGAGCTGAGCCCCGCGCACCCCTCTGCTTCCCGCCTCTCCTGCCTCCTCCTCCTGCCAGGCGGGGAGGGAGGCCAGTGAGAGGGGCAGCAGCGGCCCCTGCCAAGCGCAGCGCACAGAGGTGGTGTGCAAGGCATCCCCAACACACCTGTTAATCCGGCCGGCCACGCGACTACAAGTGCGGCACGGAAGCCGCTGGTGGCCAGGCGGGTGGCAGCCCCCCGCGCGGGGAGAGGGCCAGGCCTGTGCTTGGAAGGGGCCGCCGCTCTCGCTGCCCTCCCTCCCTGCCTGGCTGCAGAGGTCCGCCCGCCCTCCCGGAGCACCACAGCCGCAGTTCGCTTTCTTCCTTCTCCTGCCGCCGCCCCTCTTAGCCCCAACGCAGCAGCTGCATCTCCCCCAAGGGCCACCCACCCACCCACTGGCCGGGCCTGGCCAGAAGGGGCGCGTCTCCCATCTTCTCCCGTCACGGGCTGTACTTTTTTCCTCTGCCGCTTTTGCCGGTGGGGAGTGAAAAGCGAGCTCCAGGCAGTGGCAGGTGGGGCTGCCCGGCCTCTCGGACCATCGCCTGCCACTGCCTGGAGCTCGCTTTTCAAACCCCCCCCCCGCCTGCCTTCCACATTGCCTTCCGCTTGCCTGCCTTCGCAAGCTGGCCACGGGGACCCTGGGAAGGCCGTGTGGAAGGCAGGAAAGCATGTCAGGGCTGCGGGCCATGGGGAATGGAGTAGGGAAGGCAGGCTGGGATGGTGGGGGGGCAGGGGCCGCGACTTCGCAGGCTTACCTGGCAGGCAGATCAGGGGTGCAGCGCTTCAGGCAGGCAAGCTGCAGAGCCCAGACTGGGTGGGGCAGGGCGAGCGAGCGGCGACCGGCAGACCGGTTCAGGGGACGTGGCCAGCCAGCCATCGCTACCTGCTCGGCGAACCACCAGCGGCCACCGCTACCGGTCCGCCCAATCTGGTGCGAACCGGGAGCATTTCACCCCTGCTTTGGATAAATGATTGGTGCTTTTGACAGTCCTGTTTCAGATTTGGCTGTGTAGATGGGCTGCATTCCATATTTTAAACAATTGGGTATATGAAGAATAATGTATATTGTCCTCATTTTTCTTTGTGGGATTTATATGCATACAACTGCTGGTGATGTTACAGATGTCTCTTTTATATCAAAGGTACCAAGACATAGAAAAAGTGATGAATATTTAGGATTGCAAAGCCCTGGCAATCCAGATATTGTTTAGTTACAACTCCCATTATCCATGGCCCTTGACAAGTCCATTTCAAAAATCATCTCAAAGGCGTAGATCTTATATTAATATATTTATCCCTACCTCTACCAAAAGCCACGGACATTTTTATGACCATGTGAGATTTTCCATCTTATTTACATGCTGTGAAACTGAATCCAAATGGTATTTACTATGAACACTAAGAAGTAAGTAAGTTTAAAGGAATTGCACTGTCTGTCTGTCTCTTTCTGCTCTTTCTGGTATCATTTTCAGTAGGATGAAAAGCTGACACCAAGAATTTTTTACTACACGTTGACTGTTTCTTATTTTTTTCTCTGTTTCCTTTGTTTTCTTCAAACCACTTTCCTATAGCAGGGGGATTTAGCTCACATTCTGTTCCATACTGACCACAAGGAAGCATCACAAACAGTGATGAAATTACTAATTGTTCAAAATTTGTTGTATCATCAACTTTAAGATATATGGACTTCAACTCCCGGAATTCACCAGCCAAAAATCCACACATCTTAAAGTTGCCAAATTTGAAAAACACTGGTTTAGATGAATTACACACACTCCAATTCCTTTGCAGGCTGCATAGCAAAGAGCTTTGAAACTGGGTAAAATGTTCCTAGCTAACATGTAGTGTACTCAGAGGTGGGTTTCAGCAGGTTCTGACCAGTTCTGGAGAACCGGTAGTGGAAATTTTGAGTAGTTCAGAGAACCGGTAAATACCACCTCTGACTGGCCCCGCCCCCATCTATTCTCTGCCTCCCGAGTCCCAGCTGATCGGGAGGAAATGGGGATTATCTTCCCCTGGAGTGGGGAGGGTATGGAGATTTTACAGTATCCTTCCCCTGCCACGCCCACCAAGCCACGCCCACCAAACCACACCACACCCACCAAGCCACACCACGCCCACCAAGCTATGGCCACAGAACTGGTAGTAAAAAAATTTGAACCCCACCACTGAGTGCACTACATGGGAAACATCTATATTGTCCACCAAACCAGAGTCTCTCATACTTTTGATTGTTGTTTAGTTGCTGCAATTTATTGTATTGTATTTTGATTGTTGTTTAGTTGCTGCAATGTATTGTATTGTAAATGTACAAGATGTATTTTTACAAGGGAAAAAGTTGGTCAACATTGATCCCCCCCCCAATCCCTTTTATTAAGACTGAGATCAGGTGCAAACAAGGAAATAAATTGACTGCAGAGAAGTGGCCTCTTTTCCTGAATTGTAGCTGGGGATGGGGGTGGGGGTAGGCAGTTTTCTCAAAAGGGCACAAATGGAGTGGAGTAAGCAGGGGGAGATGGAAGGTGGAGAATGGACCAGCACCCTCCCAGAGATATGTATGGTACCCACTCTCTGGAGTTCCAGAAGGGTCTGTTCCCGGGCCTGTGGTTAGTGTGCCTAACGAGCCTCTATTGTGGGGCTGGAGTCTTTATTGGAACTGGGGCCTTTATTGTTTTTATCGGTATAGTTGTTTTTGTTTGGGTTGCCTCTTATGGATTTTTAATTGTTTTTTAAATTTCTTTGTAGAATACTATCAGCTGCCCAGAGTCTTGTAGGATGGGATAGCTGTAATAAATAATAACTACTACTACTACTTTTGTTTTAGTTTTGAGGGCCACAATTCTTGATGAATAATCTGCTGGGGTCTTGGCAGGTGGGGACAAAAGTGGTTAGAGACAGTCACTTAGTTGGCATCCCTTGATCATTCTCCATCCAGCATTCTTGAAGTTGAAGTCCACACATTTTAAAGTCCCCAAGGCTGAAAAAACAATGGACTAAGGCAGGGGTGGGTTCTAACTTATCTCGCTGCCGGTTCGCTTCCTCCCGCGCCACGTGGCTGCGGCTCGTGGGCGCGCACGTGCTTTGCGTGCGCGTGCATGCGCAGTGCAAAAAAATAAATAAATTTTAAAAAAGCCAAAAACAAGATGGCGACGCATGCACAGTGCCGGAAACTTGGCTTCTGCGCATGCGCAGAAGAAAAAAAAATCAAATAAAAAAATAAATTCAAAAAAATTCAAAAAAAAAGATGGCGGCATCCACGGACCGGCACAGACCGAACCGGATCCGTGATATCATCGTGATGTCACCAGCGGGTCACTACTGGTTCGGGCGAACTGGTCCAAACTGGGAGGAACCCACCTCTGGACTAAGGTGTTTATCAAAACAGGGCCTTAGATGGCCACAAAAAATTGAAAACATACACATGCCTTTTAATTATTTAATAGCAAGGCATTTAAAGTGAAAAATACAAATTATTTTCAAACGAATGTATTTACTGATTACTTATTTAACATTTGACTGCCTTGGTTTCTCTAACAGATTATAATCTCTGTCATAGATTACAGTACATGTAAAAAAACCTATATAACATTATAAAAGCCAAATTTTGTGATGTCTAAATTGTGGTTTATTTAGCTTATGCTTAAATTGAGCATGGCACCAAAGGCAGCATGAACTTAAGTCTATGGTCAATAAGTTGTCCACCATTTAAAACATTGTGTGAATTTATGACGCTCATAATTTCAATGATAATAGTAATAGCAGCATTTTTCTAGCTCCAGGAGAATTTGAATTGAAAAAGGAAGGGAGGGATCAACCTTTGCTTTCCGTTGACTCTTTAGTGTTACCATTGCTCTTCATATATGGATTTAATCCTGCTGTTCTATTTCTTAGAGGAAACCTCATGATATTTTATTGTTCTTTGATGTATCCATTCTGTTGTTTAGGTGAGAGACATTTTGCCTGCAGCAACCTTGAAGCTAAAATCTAATTTCTTCTTTGGGGTGCTCTGCCCACTAGGTGTCACTGTCGCTTTATAGAGAAAATTAGCAACACATCATTCCTGCCAGCTGTCGTTGCAACAACAACAAAAAAAAGCCACCAAAATAATTTGGACATATTGTTCATTTGGTGCAGTTGTAATTTAGGTTTCTAGGACCATTTATCATAAAGCTGCCTGCTTGCTTATTCTGTGGCTCAAGGCTGCTTGAGTATATCTCACTGCATTCCTGGGAGAATCAAAGAATTGAAGCTGATTTCTCTAAAAGCTGTCATAGTGCATTATTGGAGCACATTTTATTAAAGTTCATTTTCAAGACTTAAATTTAACAGTGTTCTAGACCATTATCATTTGCCATACACTGGAACAGTAATTTCTCTATCAGTCAGTTATTGAATTTTAAAAGTTGACCTAAGTATTTTTGAAACACAAAGTATGTGACCAGAAAACAAAATGGAAGGACCAAATGTCTTCAAAGCAAAAGATGTTTTTCAATATTTTTCAGAATTCTAATACTAGCCATAAGAAAGATTAGGAGCAATTTTAATACACAGAAATTCTTAATCAGTATGGGGAAAAATGTGAAGTAGGTATGGTATTGTATGAGGTAGCCTTGCTTATTTAAATGGCCTGATTCAAAGCCAAAACTAAGCCATAATACATTTGTTTATTTAGCTTAACAAGATGTGTGAACCCATCCAGTATAGCTTAATGTAATGTAATGTATGGACCATTTTGACTGCAGGCCACTGTTGTTAAAAAAGTTCTGGGCTTGTGCAAAAACCACAATTTGTTATACAGGTAGTCCTCAACTTATGCCCACAATTACGCCCCAAATTTCTGTTGTTAAGTGAGACATTTGTTAAGACATTTTGCCCCATTTTATGACCTTTTTTTGCCACAGTTGTTACGTGAACCACTGCAGTTGATAAGTTAGTAACCTGGTTGTTAAGTGAATCTGGCCTCCTTGATTTTGCTTGTCAAAAGGTTGCAAAAGGTAAATTACATGACCTTGGGACACAGGAACGGTCATAAGTATGAACCAATTGCCAAGCATCATGAATTTTGACCCCATGATTGTGGGGCTGCTACAAAGATTGTAAGTGTGAAAAATGGTCATAAGTCACTTTTTTTCAGTGCTGTTGTAACTTTGAATGGTCACTAAATGAACTGTTATAAGTCGAGGACTACCTGTAATATGAAGAAATAGTTTTGGGATCATTAACACTAATATGGGGCTATTGTGGACATATCCAGAGCTAGAATATATGACATATAACTGGCTCCTGCAGTCAAAGTTTCTGGACCTTGTGGTGTAGCAGACGTAAAGTACTACTTCGCTCACTTTAAGGAAGGGTTGTCCTCCTGGTATTTATGTCATGCCTAGCCAATCCAGAAACTTCAGGCCACCTGTCAGGGGGCTATGGCCACATGTTCTTTTATTTTTCTATACCTAAAAAGAGGGCTTTAACATTTAAGCCTCCTAAAGATCCAGTTAGATATCTTGATTAGACATTTTCTGTTATGGCAATGCAGAAGACCACTGTATTTTGAGAAGTTTAGTGATATATTTTGATTTCGCCTTCATATTAAGAACAGTCTAAAGATTTAGAGCTCATTCTGAGCCAACTTTTGCTTGCTGAATACAAGAGATGGGCGGGGGGGGGATCTTCACATAACTGCAAAGCCTTTCTTATCTGGGAAAGTCTCAGACTTTTGGTTCTCATCCCAGAGTGATGCGCCACCTGGTCAGGATCAAGGCCAAGTCTTGCAGCCTCAGGATCACAGAAGCAGGGCCATGAAGTCATGGTGCCAGGTTCTGACACAAATCGTGGGATGTTGTTTGTTGGGAACTTCTGTAAGAACCTAGCAATTGGCTGACCTTGAGGTATCTCTGCTGTTATATTATTGAGATCCTGATAGTTTGTCAGAGATTTGGGAGTCATCTTGCTTGGTACCGTGTGTATGCGTTTTATTTTTGCTTGAGTTAAAAAGAAACTATAAAGTTTCTTTATTCACTGGTGTGCTAATTGTCTCTGGATGCAATATAACCAATTGCCTGGACACCTGGTCACTGCTCTGACACTCGGCAAAACATAGTCTAAGTCAGTGTTTTTTAAACTTGGCAACATTAAAATGTGTGGACGTCAACTCCCGGAATTCCCCAGCCAGCAAGAAAGTGCACCCCTTCCAACCTTCTTAAATTAAACACAATATACTCTGATTTTTTTTATGCTGGATTAACACTGGGTGTGAATTTGAAATGAATCTTCCTAGAGAGGACTGGTGTTTGTGTAGATTGCAGTTTTTGGTACCATGAAAAAACCTTACAGAAAGATCTTTGTATAAGATATGATCAATTCATTATTGACTAGATTTCCCAAAGTATCACTCCATAGGTTATTATAGGAGTTGATATCAATTTATGATATACTCAAAAGTTGAAATATAGATTAAAATGTTATATATAATTGGTTTAAGAAATTAGAAATGAATCCTAATATTGTTCAACATTATTGAAGCTATTGAACAGTTTATCACAAATATAGCCAGGACTTAAGCATAGACCACTCTTCTATCCAACCGTAACTTATCAGAGATATATCTACACAATTTCTGGGTGTATATGACTACAGAATATTCTTCCCCAATTTATGCTTTCTTACATTTTCCAGACAGAATTTTCATTTCATTTCATTCTAATTTTGCTGGGAATTCTAAAACATACCACAGTAGGAAAGGCTATTTTAGAGGTGTTGCTTTCTAGACTCCATGTTCAGTCCAGAATAGATATGATCACAACTGGTTGTATGAAGAGCAAATATACATTGTGTGAGTACTTGTAGATGTATAATCCTGACCTATGTGATAGCAAACTCTTAAAACATCCTCATTTTTACTTTAGTTTTCCATAAAGTTTAATCTGTCCAGTTATTTAAAAAAAGCAAACCAAACTGAACTGAGCAATCCAATCAGCCATGCAAGGGAGAAATAGCAATATGTGAGTGTTTCCTTATTAAATAATTCATTTTATTTATTTGTCAAATGGTGAATGCTACTCAATTCCGTAATGATGTTCGGTGACATACATTATTAAAACAATTAAAAAAAACATTATGACCAATAAAAAATACAGATGTCCTGAGAGAGCAATGAAAGCATAATCGTCAATTCTCCATATCCCCTAAAGTGGTCCATAGCATTCTCTAAGGACAGGCCGATGAGAGAGAATAGTAGGTGAGGGGGGAAGCCATATCTTCGAGGCTCGATTGAATGAGGTCTGGTATGGGTCATTTGAATGTCTGGGAGCATGTGGGTTTGTGTGCGTGTATGTGTGTGTGTGTCTGTGCTGTTCCAGAAGGCAGACACTGAATGGATTAGGAGAGTAGGCATAGCCTAATCATAAAGGATGGACATAAATTATATTTGCTACTTTTTAAAGTTAAGAGACTGAAGTTAAAAGTACTGTAATATAGTACTCTTAGTATAGCAGATTGATGATACATAATTTTGAATGAAAATGTAAAACATATTTCAAATTTAAACCAGCAGATTTTAGTCCTAAATTGGTATAAAATAGAAATTATTTTAAAAGCTACATTTCTTCAAATACACATGCATCTTAATTGGCATTCATTAAATTAAAATCTAAATGGACACCCTTATGTTTGGTATAGCAATACCAAATATTCAGTGTTTTGAATGACTAAATAAATTTTTAAAAAACTGTTGAAATACTTGATAAATGTTGTCCTGGACATTTGTGTACCATATCATTTGTTATTTACCATGCATGTTCTATAACAACAATTTTCCTAGAAAAAAGAAAAGAAAAGAGAACTTGCTTCCTTGAAGAGCTGACTCATAAGAAACAGCAGCACACACTTATTGGAATATATCTATCTATCACATGAGGATTTATATGGCTGCGCAAATTCTTCAGAACAGGTACTTTGTAGCCCGTGAGAGGGTATACAGAACATTTCAATGCTTAGTGCATCTGTATTTTTAGAAAATACAATCTAAAGGCTGAAATAAACTTTCTATGACTGCAGCAAGGTGACCTGTTACCATTGTGTAATACAAGCTTGTGAAATCCATTCTTAGGATTTCCAATTTCAACTCCCAACCCTTTGAGTTCTGGTGTGCCTGGGTATTGCTAGCTGGAAGTTTTCTAGGTCCATTAGAAGATGCTGGTTGTTACCCTTACAGCCCTTCATGGTACAGGACCAGGCTACCTGTGGGACTGCCTCTTCCTAAGGCTTTTGGCCTGTCCTGCTAAGTTAGATAGAGTGGGCACATGCCAGATATCTTCTCTCAAATGATGTGACCTGCTGGGACGGGCCTTCTTCATAGCCACATAATAAAGGGCCACAGTGGTTCATATAGTTAGGATGCTGAATCAGAAGACCATTGAGAGGTTGACAGCTTGGCAGTTCAAAACCTGAGAGCATGAGCCGCATGATGGAATAAGCTCCTGCCAACCTAGCAATTTGAAAGCATGCAAATGCAAATAGATAAATAGGTACCACTTTGGTGGGAAAATAACAGGGACATGAAAGGAGCCCTGTGGGCATCTCCTAGACAACAGTGATGTCACCGGCTAATCCTTTCAACCTGGAAGCACTTTGGTAGGTTCCTGTGACAGTAGTAGCCACATAATACTTTGGAATAGCCTCCCATCTGAGATTTGTATGTGCGGGAGGTACCTATCTAGCTGTCTGGAAAGCCCTGAAGACCTGATTCTTCCTTTAAGCATTGGGCTAGAATGGAATTGAATCGGGGGCTCAGTTATATGGATTGTGAGAAGGGTGGGAACAATAAGAAGTATTTTATGCTATTGTTTTTATTGGTTGCTGGGATACACTTGGGTTCACCGTGTGAGATAAGTGGCTATAGAAGCCCTTTAAACAAACAAACAAACAAACAAACAAACAAACAAACAAACAACAAACAAACAAACTAACAAACAAACACACAAACAAACACACAAACAAACACACAAACAAAAAACACTGTTCCCCTAGTTTCAACTGGGACATGTAGTTATGCTCCCATAGCTTATTGCTTATACCTCTCCTCTCCTTCCCTTACCTGAAATCTGAATGGGGTAGAAAAGGAGATCCCTAGAGTTAAGCTTTTAAATAAATGGCACCCATTTCCTGCTTTAATTGATCAGGTCCAAGCAGTTTTGGTGGGAGTAAAACCAATAAGGGAGTAACAATGAATAAAGAATATAATATAGTGAATACTAAAGAAACAAATAACAAAGCAAAATGATAGCAGCCCAAGATCTACTTATGAGAGGCTAGCAGTTATTAATAATCAGAAAGATAAAGAAATACAAGAGAAATGTGGACAATAGTTACATTTAAGCAGGCAGCATGAAAATAAAGAAAGCATCCTTAAACTGGACTAAGAATGATGAAGAACAAACAGCTATCGTAAGTAGCCTTAAAACTGACAATAAAGGTCTTGAAGTGGTGGACAGCTTATGCTTTCTTGCATCATCTATCATCAGTAAAGGAACCAGCAGTCAAGTAATATGCCTCACAGTAGCACTTGGTAGGGTAGCAATTAAGGCCTTGGAAAATATATTCAGATGTGTCTTACCTACAGAGATTGGAATGGTTTTTCCTGTGACATCCTTAGGAAGTGAAAGTTGGAGGATAAGAGGCAGGATAAAAAGTGTATTGATGCTTTTGAACTTTAGCATCGGAGAAGTCACACAAAATACAATAGAAGTTAAATAAATGGATTACTCAGCAAATCAATTCAGAGTATTCACTCAAGACACAAATGAGCAGGTTCAATTTATCATACTTCGTATGATATGCAAAGTCCTAGTTCTCTGGAGAAGTCTATAATGACCAGAAGATGATGACCAATAGCAGTGATGGTTATACTGTTGGAAGTTTTGAAGGCCCAGATTGTGGCCACTAAGTTTTGACATTGATTAGATGACATATAATCATCAAGCAGCACTTCAGACTATACTTTTCTTGCCATTTTTATTCTATTGGTTACAGTTTTCCCATGGCTTTTGGGCAGGTGATCTGAATTCCAAGCCCAATCAAGAATTCTACTATAAAATCCCTGCTTAGCATCTGCAGCCAACACAGACTGGGGGAAAAGAAACTTCTAGCTGCCTCTCCCTGATTCTAGTGTCCTTCACTTTAAGGCCTCTAAGGCCTCCCTCATATGGAACAGCATCACCCCAAGATTAGAACTGCTTCAATTCTATTGGAATTTAGGAAGGCCACTAAAATTCAGATGTGCCAGGAAGCCTTTGAGGACTGAAGTGGATATGGTCATCTTGCGGTTTGGGATCATTTATATGATAAGAGTGTTTTCCTTGGTACAAAAGGATTAATTACATGATTATCTTTGTTATTTATTAATCTTTGTGATTCCTATGGTGTGTACACTACTTACAGCTGCCTGTAATTGAAGTGGCTAATCATAAATAATACAATTGTTTTTGATATTATTATAATTACTTTTTTTATTTCTGGCCAGTTGGCAATATTGCATTTATGAATAAACAATAAGGTATGGACTTATTGATTTGATGAGAGAGGACTGAAGAAACATCATGTAACTTTTGCTCTTACAACAAATATAATATACTGTATGTGTATTTTCAGGCTAAAGAAATTGCCTGAATGTTACAGAAAATAACACTTTTATACATGAAATTATTATTTGTGAAACAACCAGATGTTTCAAGTAATTGAGCAACCAGCAGTTCCATGCTGTTGTTGGACATAGAAGAATCTTTTGGAGAATGTAATATTTTTGATTGTGGGACTCTAAATCACAGGCTAATCATAACTAAATCGTTATAGTTTAAATTAAAACTGATGGACAGGGTCCAATGAACGTTACACACTTTTATAGTGTTAATGGTTTTATTGGGAGGGATTTGTATATACTTGCATCCATTTGAAACTAATGGGATGTGCATTTTGATCTCATATTATTTCTTAGAAAGTCTGTGTTCATCATGGCTTAGTATCACACTTGCATGTGTGGTCTTAAAGGAATTAACATTGGCTGAATTGTGCTAGTTATCCTGCTACACACACACACACACACACACACACACACACACACACACACACACACCACACAGTGTACCTTTGTCTACACAGAATGCTGATTCTGCTATTTTGCTATTTGTTATTTTTCAGTGGACACAAGACTTTGCTAAAATATTTAGGCTAACCTATTCTAAATGCTTTCAGAAACATCTTGGTACCCAGCTCAGACATTCTTCTCTAACAAATGCACTATCCATAAATTAATGCAAATTTCTTAGAGTAATGGCAGTCCTAGTAAAGATAATATGTAATTACTATATAATCAACCTTTCAGTTCATTATGATTTAAAAGGGATGATGGTTTGTTTACTTTATGCCATTTACCATAAGAGGTTTTGTTGCCCTGTTTGCAGTTTTGTTGCCCATTAAGATGGAAACTCTATGTAAATTGGGATCATCCATTAATATCTATAATTCATGTTGTGGTGGAAGAGATTGCTTGTTATGGAAGGAACTATAAACAGAAGTTTTATGAACAGTAAAATCTTGCAAGGTAGTTCTCTAAAAATATTTTCCCGTAGTAGTCTACCATAAATCCTTAATTTTAGTTGCACATATAGAAGGATGAAATGATGATTGATTTTTTTGGAAGTAGTGTAGGCTGCCACAACAGAGTCTTTGCTATAAAGGACTAGATATTTTCAATTGCTTTTTATCACTGCAGAATTGATTTTATTTGCCTAGCACCTGGCACAGTAGTAATGGGGAAAAAAGGAAAAAAATACTGCAAAATACTGAAGACAGTTCAAAAGATCCAACTTAAAAAATAATTTTATTGAAAGTTTAACAGTAATGATAACTAATACAAACTAAAATAGAACAGAGAAAACAAAAAGAAAAGAAATAAAAATCTAAAGTGCAATAAAAAGTAAAAGTAGAAAAAAGAGAAAGAAAGAAGTAGACCATAATCTACTACTTGATAAGAAAGAAAAATGTGGATTAGACAACATCACCACCAGATAGATTTGTAACTGGCTGACCAACCGCACTCAACCAGTAGTCCTCAATGGAACTGCATCTACAGGGAGGGAAGTATGCCGTGGGGTACCCCATGGCTCTGTTTTAGGCCCAGTACTCTTCAACATCTTCATCAATGACTTGGACGAGGGGATAGATGGGGAACTCATCAAATTTGCAGATGACACCAAGCTGGCAGGAATAGCCAACACTCCAGAAGATAGGCTCAAGATACAGAAGGATCTTGACAGACTTGAACATTGGGCGCTATCTAACAAAATGAAATTCAATGATGAAAAAAGTAACGTTCTACATTTAGGCAAGATAAACCAAATGCATAGCTACAGTATAGTAGTAACTGTAAGCGAGATCTTGGAGTCCTAGTGGACAATCACTTAAATATCAGCCAGCAGTGTGCTACAGCTGCCAAAAAAAGCCAACACAGTTCTAGGCTGCATTAACAGAGGTATAGAATCAAGATCACGTGAAGTGTTAATACCACTTTATAATGCCTTGGTAAGGCCACACTTGGAATACTGCATCCAGTTTTGGTCACCATGATGTAAAAAAGATGTTGAGACTCTAGAAAGAGTGCAGAGAAGAGCAACAAAGATGATTAGGGGACTGGAGACAAACATATATAAAGAACGGTTGCTGGAATTGGATATGTCTAGTCTGATGAAAAGAAGGACTGGGGTGACATAATAGCAGTGTTCTAATATCTAAGGGGTTGCCACAAAGAAGAGGGAATCAAGCTATTCTCCAAAGCACCTGAGGGCAGGACAAGAAGCAATGGATATAAACTAATGAAGGAGAACCTAGAACTAAGAAGAAATTTCCTGACAGTTAGAACAATTAACCAGTGGAACAACTTGCCTCCAGAAGTTGTGAATTCTCCAACACTGGAAGTTGTTAAGAAGAGATTGGACAACCATTTGTCCGAAATGGTAGAGGGTTTCCTGCCTGAGCAAGGGGTTTGACTAGAAGACCTCCAAGGTCCCTTCCAACTCTGTTATTCTATTCTATTCTATTCTATTCTATTCTATTCTATTCTATTCTATTCTATTCTATTCTATTCTATTCTATTCTATTCTATTCTATTCTATTCTATTCTATTCTATTCTATTCTATTCTATTCTATTCTATTCTACTCTACCCTACCCTACCCTACCCTACCCTACCCTACCCTACCCTACCCTACCCTACCCTACCCTACCCTACCCTACCCTACCCTACCCTACCCTACCCTATATAAAAAGATATAAAGAAGTGGCTTCTGATACTCTTCACAGCAGTTATAAGTACAATTATATTTTAGTTTCTCTAGTTTCTAATATTACATCATAACTTTCTTCTTTCTATAAGTGATTTTGTCTAATCAACAAAATCATACATCATATTTTTTTTTTCATTTTTATGCAAAAAGTCCATAAGGAGTTTAGAGTCACCAATAAATGTAGACATTGTCCTTTCTCTAATCAAAGAAGTCAGTGTATCCTTCTCAGCAAGTTCTGTCTATTTCACCAACCATTCCTCTATTGTGGGTAGTGCTGAATTGTTCCATAGAAACATAGAAAACTTACAGCAGAAAAAGACCTAGTGATCCATTAAGATTGCCCTTTGAGGTTTTTTTATTTTTTATTTTTATTTTTGTTGGATGATGGACTTGTGTTTATCCCAAGCATGTTTGAACTTAGTTACCGATGACGGACCCACTACCTCCACTGGAAGTTGGTTCCAAGCTTCCACTACTTTTTCTGTGAAGTAATACTTCTTAATCTTTGTGCATGGATATTCTCACTGCAATAATCATATATTGAACTAATCTTTCATGGCTTTTTTCTGTTTATCCATCAAGTTCTGGCTTCCATTGAATATTAATGTTTGAAGTTTTCTGTATCAATTTATGTATTTAAATCCATTTTTAAAGCTTTTTTACATGTGCACCAAACATGATAAAATATCCCTTTGTGCTGTTCACATTTCCAATATACATTTGACATGCCTTTATACATTCTAGATATTTTTTCTGGTATAATATAGCAACAATACATCATTTTATAAAAAAAATCTCTTTAAGATCATAATGTAAAATAAATTTCAACCCTTTAGCCACATATTCTCCCATTGATCCTGATACGTTAACCCTTTGTCTTTACCTGCTATTTCTCTTCTATAGAATGCTTCCTGTGCTGAAATCCAGAGAAGTGTTTTCAGACACAGTCTGGGTTTCTATCTATTCCACATTCTCAGCATGACATTCTAATAAAATGATTTTTAAAATCTATGTTGATTTTAACTTTATGGTACCATAAATATCCATGCTATCCAAACCTCAAATTGTGGATCTTTGCTAAGTGAATTGCATCAAATTTTACAGCTCCCCACCCCCTATAGCCAATAAGCGAATCACCATGCTTTTTAAGTGACTCACATAGTTGTTAAGCAAGACTGACTTTGCTTATTGGAAATGTTACAAAAGGTGATCAGGTTATCCCAGGACACAGAAGCCAATATACATGCCAGTTGCCAAGCGTCCAAATTTTGATCACTTGACTGCAGGAATTCTATGATGTTCGCAAGTGGGAGGGCTGGCTGTAAGTCACTTTGTTCAGTGTCATCATAACTTTGAAAGGTTGCTAAAGGAATGGTTATAAATCAAAGGCTATCTGTATAGTGAAAGGCTGGCAGATGACCTGGACCTGGCACCTTTTTTGTTTTAATCTTTTTAACAGCTTCCCACACTATTTATTGTTATAGGTCCATTCAAAATTTGTCTCTCATTCTTTGTGATAAATTCTGTTATGTAAATATTCATCCACTTTTTCTGAGGAAATTTCTTGACCTTTATATAAATTAGAATAATACTAATGAAACACTTTTCATACATTTGCACGATCTGTTATTACTTCATTTCTTTCTTGTAACTTTAGCGTCATTCTCTTTTCCCTTTCTTCCTGCAACTTATATGCCAACCAATTTTTCTGGTTTATTTCCAAATGCAACTTTTCAAATTATGTCGATGTAGGTAAAAAAAAAAGAGCAGGAGCATTGTACAGCTCTTTTTGTAGATTGAGAACTTATCATACTATTATATGAGAAGATGGGTTCTGGAGAAATACTGTTGTTTTGCAATAAAAAATAGGATATGAAAAGGAGGCCTGGTATAATGACTGAATCTTGAATGGAAGAATCTTGTTCAAATTTTTGCTTAAGGCTCGAGTTCACCCTTGCATAACTCACACTATTGCAATCTAATCAGGCAATTGACTTTGGAAATTCTGTACTATGCTTGGGGACAGAGAAACTGGGTGAAAGTGAAAGAAACATTACAAAAAATAGTATGATATGTCATAACAGCAAACAGTTACAATCATATATATACTTTTCAATGCTATTAGAAAATTATATTGTGTTCATTTTCAGAGGATATGTTTTTAAAACTATACACAAAGGATCTTTTAGCCTTAACCCGTCATAGTGTTTCAGTTATGACATTCTGGATATTCTATTTGTGGTGAAGTTTTTCAGATCTTTTGGATACAGACAGAGTTCTAATTAATACAGAGATGAAAAGAAGTTCTAATTGCACAAATTTAGATAGAACCAAAAGTAGTGTGTAAGATGTGCAGAAACTTTGAATTAGTCATTTTAGCTTGTTTTTAAAGATGGTGAAATAAATAAAGTTATGTGACAGACTTGTCTTCAGGACTTCTTTCTGTTGTACAGATCAGATAAAATGTGACTAACTGTAAGAGATCCTTTCGTTGAGAGAAGTCAAGAATACTGGATTAGGACTGCACAATTTTTGAAGTTCTTTGTAAATACAAAGTTACTAAGCAAATCTTATAATGGTTTGGATAAAAGGTGCTTTCCCATCTATTTCTTAGCAATTCTACACATTCTTAGCATCATTTTATTGTCTATGAAGGCTGTTATATTAAAAGATAAAAGCTTTTTTCGTTTTGCTATGGCCATTGTTCTTACTTTAGACAGCTGTAAGTTTCCCTGTAGTGTTATTTTCCCCCCACATGTTTTGTTTAGAATAATAATCTGCCCAAATTAAGCAAATGTTATCCTTTAGGAAACCACCGGCAGGTAAATAATTGTTAATTTTGTGACAGAAAGATTGCTGTGAAAACGGCACGAGCAAACTTTCTTAACTGTCTTTCTGAACTGATATGTCATAATCAGTGCTTTGCCGATCCACAGTTGTGCTTTTCAAAAGTTCATTTTTGGCCTAGACCAATTATTCTTTTCCCCATAAGAATTAATTGAATGTAATAATACCAACTCCGTCGTAGATATAAGCGGAATCTCTTCTAAGATTTAGTCAGCAGAATGCACTCTGTTCTTTCCAATGAGTACTGAGATGTGAGCAAAAACAGCTGGGCACCATTTTTTTTAAAGCATCTTCGCTCCAAATGAAGGTGGGCAGTCTGTGGCCCTGGAGCCATATGCTGCCCTTAGCTTAATTTCAAAGCTACTGCCAGTAATCAGTGTAGACCTCTGTCAAGAACAATTTCTGTGAGTTAGCTGCATGAAGAAGGAAAGAGAGAGACAAGAGGATACAAGGAAAAGATTGCTCAATTTTACAACATCCAGGGACTTGATAATACAGGTGCATTCATATAGTTTTTGTGTTAATTTTATATGGTGCTCAGTTTAATTTCAAAAACTATTTGCAAATAAATTAGTTAAAATCCCTGGGGGGAATGATCCATTTCTGTAGCTGGCAACCTACTGCATGCAGCAGGACGTAATGCTGAAAGAGAAAGCCAAAGAAAGAGGAAGAAGGGTGCAAAAAAGGGAAATACAGCCCCACATATCCCCTTCCCCAGATCCACTACTTCAGTGCCACCCAGCCTTTGAGGCCACCCCTAACAGATTACATTTGCAGGAACACCGTTCTCAAATCACCACAAAGAAAACTGTGCATATCATGGTGTATACAGTCATCAAAGATAACACCCAGTTACGGTTCAATCTTCTACAATTAGTAGAATGGATTGAAATAGTAAAACACTGAGAATTCACCAAACCTCATTTAAGGCAAGCTTTGAGGTCACATTTGAAGGTGGATCTTCCCTTGACTGAAAGACAGATTCAGGATTATCCACGGAGTAATATTCCTGAGGAAATTATTCTACAGAGGAATTCTCTTCAGCATGTCACCATCACTGAAAAAACCCCCATTCAAAGTTGAATATTTTACAAACTTTACCCAAATTGTTTACAGTACAAAGGCTTGACTACCTGTCATCACCCTAAAGGTAGGCCTTGACTTATGACCACAACCCCCCTCCTTCGTATGACCCTAAAGGTAAAGGTTCCCCTCGCACATATGTGCTAGTCGTTCCCGACTCTAGGGGGCAGTGCTCATCTCCGTTTCAAAGCCGAAGAGCCAGCGCTGTCCGAAGATGTCTCAGTGGTCATGTGGCCGGCATGACTAAACGCCGAAGATGCATGGAACGCTGTTACCTTCCCACCAAAGGTGGTTCCTATTTTTCTACTTGCATTTTTACATGCTTTCGAACTGCTAGGTTGGCAGAAGCTGGGACAAGTAACGGGAGCTCACTCCATTATGCAGCGCTACGGATTCGAACCGCCGAACTGCCAACCTTTCTGATCGACAAGCTCAGCATCTTAGCCACTGAGCCACCGCGTCCCTTTCTTATGACGGGTTGGGTGCAAAATTTCTGTTGCTAAGCAAGGTGGGTCATGCCCGATTTTATGACCCCTTTTTGCCATGGTTATTGACTGAATCACTACACTTGTTAAGTGAACCGTGTGGTTGTTCAGCAAATCCAACTTCCCCCCTTAACTTTGCTTGTCAGAAGCCAGCTGGGAAAGTTGCAAATGGCGATCACCCTTGGATTCTGCAGCCATTGTAAATTCATGCCAGTTGCCAAATGTCCGGAGTTTAATCATGTGACAGTGGTGATGCGTCAGCAAGTGTAGATGTACAGACCAGTCATAGGTCACTTTTTTCAGTGCTATTGTAATTTGCTAAACAAATAGTTGTAAGTTGAGGACTTCCTGTATGTGAATGGGAACAGTGAGAAGCTTTGATTTTTAAAAGAATGAAATCTTCCACGAATTATTGCAAACGTAGTTCAAGAAGGCTGCCACCAATGACATGAAAAGCATTCTAGCCCCCTTCTCCACGTTTGATGTTTCAGCTACTTGCATAGCAAAACTAGTCACGCATGAAAGGAACCTCCCTTATTATAAAATTGTGTTCTTCTTAAATATGACTCAGTTCATTTGAGATTCTTTGGCTTAAAGTGGCTCATCTGAGCATTTTGTTCAGACCGGAGGCATTTGCTTTGTTAGTGGATAAGGCAAATAAGCCCCCTGGTGCTTTCAGACTACGTAAATCCAGTTGTCAATTAATAGGTTGCTAGTGAACAGAGCTGTCATTTTGACTGCTTTGACACAGTCTTTACAGTGTTATCCTTTCTCATGATGTGCATACCGGATCCCCTTTCTACCATCACTCATACTGTGATGCTGCTGATGTGTATATATTGGTGCTTTATGCTGGAAGATGTAGCAGAAGCAAAATAATTCAAGGAGGTCTCCTGAGGGAAATGGCATTTGCACCTACAATGTGTTGTACATTTAGGAAACATAAGAGCATTTAGGAGTCACATTAATTATAATTTACTTAGTTTGCTCAGCTTAGAACTTAATTAAACTACATTATCTAGAAAAGAAACCTGCATTGTAATTAAATGCTAAGATGCTAGTAATGAACAACAATGCTAACTGTTCATTCTTAGTACACAGCTGAACTGGAATTTATTTTTTTTTTAATTTCTCTCTTTTTATTTCTTTCAAGTCTCCTGTGCAGACAATTAATTGGTGTCTTCGGAAAACATTTGAACTATATATATATTTTGGCATCTGATCCCTATTGCAGTAGGGATCACAGGAGGAGAAGGATAATAGCAGTATTTCTACACCATAAAACTACTACCGGGCCATTGTTCATTATAGCACTAACTCTACAAATGTCAGGAGAATAGTTGAGATAACATTGCACATAGAGAGAAGGGTAGAGGTTCAAGGGCCAAGCAGTTGGGATTGTGATTATCATTACATCTGATGCTGTCTAGCCTAATGATGTTTCAGGATTCAAGGAAAGAGGTGCTATGACCAAGGAAAATCAAGTTCTCATTTGGTTTTTCTTTAAAACTCTATTTCATCAATAGGACCAAAAAAAAAAAATCCAAGCAAACTTCAAGGGCCAAACAAAGGGAGTCCAACAAAGAAGCAGACAGAGGTTAGGAAAGACCAACAGAGAACTAGTATTCTTAAAAAAGCTGAAACAATGGGCTTTTAAAATTAAGTATTCCAAATTTAAAGGACATCATCAATTGTATCAGCATTCAAATGCATACAATATTTCAAGGATTGCTCCTCACATTATGGCTTATTGGCTGCCATGCAGGGGTGGGTTCCAACTTACCTCGCTGCCGGTTCACTCCCTCCCGCGCCGCGTGGGCATGCCTCATGGGTGCGCGCACGCTTTGCACGCGCATGCATGCACAGTAACAAAAAATCCCCCCAAAAAACAAAGCAGAAAAAAAGATGGCGACCGCATGCACAGTTCCGGAAGTTGGCTTCTGCGCATGCTCAGAAGGAAAAAAATAAATAAAAAAAATTCAAAAAAAATTAAAAAAAAATTAAAAAAATCATCGTGACATCACCAGCGGGTCGCTACCAGTTCAGGTGAACCAGTCCGAACCGGGAGGAACCCACCCCTGCTGCTATGGGAAGACAGACCTTTTAGAAATATTGCTTGCCCCATGGAATATGTTTTAAGAACTTTTTTTAAAAATGTTGGCCTTTCCCAGATATGATTTCCTAACTATCTGTTTATAATACATTATTTAAATCCTGTTTGTGGTTTATGCTTTTATGTTGTAAACTGCTTTGGGATTTTTTTAATATAAGAAAAAATAATCTTCACACTGATATACCTATCAACCTTTCTTGGCAATGCTATGGACTGATTTGCCATTACTTTTATCCAGGATTTTTCCCCCAGTCTAGTCAAAATCCTAATGTCCACTGGAAGTTTGCCATCAAAGTACCGGCCCAGATCAGCTTAACTTCCCAGCCCAGATAAGGGCAGACAAGTGCTCTCAAGAGCTAATTTATATTTAGTAAATAAACTGCATCACATGCTGATCTGCATGAGTATCAGAGTTGTTCCTATTTGTGATAAACATTTTGCTTCTGAGTGGACCATTACCCGAGTTCAGCTTTTTTGACAATTGTGTCTTCATTGTAGAGCTACCATATCTGGAATTTTGTAGCGCAGATGGTTTATTGACCTTCATATCTTCTACCACCAATATTTAGTAGGTGGGTATTGGCTTGAATGGCAGTTCAGTATCAAAGGGAAAATACCCTGCACCTTTGGGGCCACAGTGGCTCACGTGGTAAGATGCTGGGCCTGCATACCGCTGAGGTTGGCAGCTCGGCGGTTCGATTCCCGTGAGCGAATAAACCGCAGAAGGGACAAGAAAGGAGTCTCCCCCGATTGCCTACCGGCATTCAGGCGTCCCATGGGTAAAAGGTAACACTGGCCGAAAAAAATCCTTTCACAGAGGCAGCCAGCCACCTCGGTGATCCCTGGCTAACACGTGCCATACGCTAAATAAAAATAAACCCTGCACCTTGAGGGAATCAACCTAAGAAAATCTCAGGCAGTAGGAACTATTCCATCCCAAGATTTACAGAAACATACTGCTACTACTATAACCTGGATCTATATCTTCCTCCAAAATGATCTCTTCTTTGGGCCATGACATAAAGGCCACCCATGTTTGATGAATATATTAAAATCATGGAATTGTATTTGCTAGTAGCATATGAAACTTAGGGATGGACAGTCCTTATACTGTTTGATTTCTATATATTCATTTATTTCACCGCTGTGAAGAAAAAATATCTGCACTGTCAAAGAATCTTTTATTTGGTATAAAAGAGAAAGATTTCTCCTAACTCACACCCTTTAGGAGTTGCATTTGGTCCCATTCTTTCCTTTAGAAGAAAAGCCAAGACATGCCTCTTTACCCGATTTTGAACCGTTAATTAATGTTCCAGCTGGTTTTAATTTATGTTTTTGGTTTTTAAACTTTTTTTTAATTCTGTATTGATTCTTAGATGCCTTGAATATGGAAACTAAGTAGAAAGAGAAGCTGTAAAATGAAATCAATCAATAAGCTATTGTCTCATTAAACATGAAGAGTGTGAAATAATAGATTTATGGGGGACTTTCAAACATCCATAGTGATAATGTTTTATTCTTCAATATTCTGATCTTACCATTATGAAGCATAAGTATCCTATCCATGTGTGCACAGAATCTAATTTGCCCTTAAGTAAAACTGGAACTTAAAACTCCAACTGAGAACTAGGCAACTAATCTAACCAAACCCTAATTTGCTGGTAGTGAGCAGATGTCCATTGTACCAGATAAAGAACTCTTTGCCATGTTTTGCTTTAAAGCAATGAGTTAAATCCATATCATAGAATCAAAATGTGGCATCATTTACCAAAGGAATTAATACAGCTAATTGCATATTTAGCCTAAGGATGCCAATCTGTGACCAGCATACCAAAGGATGTTTGTGGCCCCCAGAAATCCCACAGATCCCACAATCAAAATTCAATGGCAAAATGATACTTTCTTTTTGCAGTTTAAAAAAAAAATGAAATAAAGGCTAAAATAGGTACATCACTTCCACTAAACAAAACCTCCTATTTTCCTTAATCCTTAATACCGTAAGAAAGTACTGTAAATATTAACCCTGCCCCTTGCAATGATATAATGGTATCATCATCCATCCTCTATAATTCTCAGAGGAATAGAAATTTAAAGAAAAAGTGTAGCTCTGACAGAGCCATAGCCTAGTTAGATAAGCTACATATGTCATTCAGTAGAAAAGCTAGAATGCCCAATTCATTTCTTATGTTTCAAAAATAAATGGTAGTCATTGCACTTTAAATCAACTCAATGCTTTTAGTAACATCTTTGTGTGATTACAAATAATTCCAGAGACAGACATTTTGGTGAGAGGAAAAGGCCTCTTTTTATGAATTAATGGCCAGGCTGCATTTTGGTTTCAAACTATCTCATTTATATTTGATGAGAGGAATTTGAACAGCTTACTTATTTTAGCTAAAATGCTTTCAGCTAGTTACAGATTCCAAAGGACAAGAATTCACAGATTCCTTAGAAATGAATGAGAGGAAGAGTTAAATTTGATTATAATACATATAATGTGTATATATATGTATGTATTTGCCTGTCTATATCCCTGTAAACAATGTTTCAAAAATAAAAGCTAAGAACAGAATTTTCACAGCCATTCTGATGCAATTTGTTTCTTTCCACAGTGACTATATTTTCAATAGCATAAAATATATGCAGTTCAGGGTTGAACTGTGAAGTCCTTGATGCTTTCTGAGCTTGGGTTTTTTCTTGCAGACATTTCATTACCCTACTAGGTAACATCATTGGTGCAAGTCAACTATATTTTAATCATATGTTTCAAGAAAAAATAGAGGCTATAAAGTCATCCTGTATATTAGTATAACTTCCCTCCTTTTCTTTCCCTACCCCCACTTCAACTGTCTTGTCTTTACAAAACCTGCATCAATTTAACCACTCCATGTGTCTCATGAAATGAGCTATGACTCACAAAAGTTTATACCTTTTAATTAAAGCCACTATTCATACTGTAAAAAGTTAGCACCCACCCCTCTCCTAGAAGAATGAAATATTTTAGGAAATATTAAAAAGGCAGAATATTATATTTCCCTAAAGGAGAAATGGAGAAACATGGTCTTGGAGACAGAAAGCAGCCCCCAAGTCTTTCTTAATAGCCCCAGCAGACATTAAGAAAGACTGGGCCAGCCTATTCAGAAACCAAACTGAGGAGGCACCTTTTAGAAATGCAGATTTGGTAATCCATTCAAGACAAGATATTTTGAAACAAAGGCAGAATGGTAGGATTAGCCCTCACTCAAGATCCAACACAGGACAAAGCCATTAAGCCACAATAGGAATTATTGCATCACCCTCAGAGCAGTCCAAACTTCAACCAAACTTAGCTCAAACAAACACCTAGGATTTGTACTTTGCCTATAGAGCCAGCTATGACCCCTACATAACCCCTACATGGCCCCATGGGAGTCTGACAACAGCCAATAGAATACATGTTCTTGCACAGGAACAGGAAGCTCAAGTACAAAGCTCAAAGAAGGTATAACCCCCCCCACTCTCAACTCCATTTTGTCAGCTGCACCAGAACCACAAACATGTGGTTCTGTTCATCAATAAATGGACCCTCTTTCCAATCAGTCTCCAGCCTCCATTTTGTCTCCAGTACCTTTCTCCCAGCTTGGAACTGAACCAGGTGGATATTTCTTCCCACAATACAATATATTAAGTCCAAATCAACTACACTATGGTTTATTATCCAAATTTAACAAATAAATAAACCATAGTGTAGTTGATTTGGACTTATATTGTATTGTGGGAAGAAATCCAGGAAGCCGTCTCTGGCACACGCTCAACAGCTGTCTAACAACTTTGACATCAACACACAGTGGAAAGCCAAATGGACTGCTCAATGCCCAGACACAGGCAGTTACGTAGATGACCCCACACAAAAGGTGCCAGGTTTTGACCTTCCTCACCAGCATTGATCAACTCTGAACAGGATCAGTACCCAACATGGTGTCTGCCAGGACTTATTAAGTGGAGTCTTGTCTCCACCCCTCAGTGTGACTGTGGTGCTCCTTGACAAAATATCTACCACATTGTGTCCGAATGTCCATCAAGAGCTTACACCAGCCCAATGTCTGATTTTTTCAACATAGACCACCCTGTCCTTGAATGGCTGGGTGGACTTGGACATTAACATTTGAACTATTATAAGTTCATGTATTTGCCATACGCTAAATAAAAAAAATGGTTTATTATCATGTATAAATCCAGAGACCACAGAGAGAGAGAGAGAGAGAGAGAGAGAGAGAGAGAGAGAGAGAGAGAGAGAGAGAGAGAGAGAGTCATTGCCCAAACATTGGAGATAAATTCATAGAGATGTACCTCCAAGTATGACCTCCCTTTCTTTCCTTGCATTCCAGCTGTACACATATTTTTTTTATTTATTTATTTGTCAAACATGTACAAGATAGCAGGTATAGGTATAATCATAAACATAATCAAAGTGAATACAGATAGATGAAGACAATAGGACAGTAGGACAGGGACGGTAGGCACGCTGGTGCGCTTATGCACGCCCCTTACAGACCTCTTAGGAATGGGGTGAGGTCGACAGTAGACAGTCTAAGGTTAAAGTTTTTTGGGTTTGGGGAAGAAACCACAGAGTCAGGTAGTGAATTCCAGGCATTGATCACTCTGTTGCTGAAGTCATATTTTCTGCAGTCGAGTTTGGAGCGGTTTACATTAAGTTTGTATCTATTGTGTGCTCGTGTATTGTTGTGGTTGAAGCTGAAGTAGTCATTGACTACTATTTGTAGTATATACATATATACATATAGTATATATGTATATACTATATATATATATATATATAGTATATACATATGTAGAGCCGAGGTGGCGCAGTGGTTAGAGTGCAGCACTGCAGGCTACTTCAGCTGACTGCTAGCTGCAGTTCGGCGGTTCAAATCTCACCGGCTCAAGGTTGACTCAGCCTTCCATCCTTCTGAGGTGGGTAAAATGAGGACCCAGATTGTTGGGGGCAATATGCTAACTCTGTAAACCGCTTAGAGAGGGCTGTAAAGCACTATGAAGCGGTATATAAGTCTAACTGCTACTGCCCTTCCTTCCTTCCTTCCTTCCTTCCTTCCTTCCTTCCTTCCTTCCTTCCTTCCTTCCTTCCTTCCTTCCTTCCTTCCTTCCTTCCTTCCTTCCTTCCTTCCTTCCTTCCTTTTAGAGTGCAGCACTGCAGGCTACTTCAGCTGACTGCAACCCCCCACCCCCCCAGGCGTACCTGCTCCAGCTCCTGCTCGGCATACTTCTGCCTGCTGAGCTCGTTCTCCGTGCCTTCGCGCAGCTCCCGGAGCCGATGGGCCTCTTGCTTGGCGATGCTGATCTCATCCTGCAGCCTCTTCTCCAGGGAGACCTTCTCCACCTCCACCGAGCGATGCTCCTCCTGGGCCTTCTGCAGCCTGAGGGAGCGACGGGGTGTGTGTGTGTGTGTGTGTGTGTGTGTGTGTGTATATATGTATATATGTATATATGTATATATATGTACATATGTATATATATATGTATATACATATATACATATGTAGTATATACATATATACATATTGATCATTTCATACAAGAGTATTTGGTTATAAGGCTTAAAGCATTTATAGCTTGTATTCATTTGGAAGGTAGCAGCACAGTGAGAAAGAATAATGCTTTCATGCTGTCTAGCTTCTTAGTATATAACCCCAACATCTAATGACCTGTTATCATGCCTTCCTCAAAGGCCATTTGTGCCATTGGAGCATTTAAATAGTGCTAATTGCTTGTTGTTTCTAAGGCAATTAAATGATTATCAGTATGCATTCATCTATTCTCTTGGGCTGGGAAAAGAAATGGCAACAATTTAGTGAGCTTAGTTTAGAAAATGAGTAGCTTTGTAGAATTTCCTAGGACAATCATGGACTTAAATTGATACTGCTGAATTATAGTGCTCAGGTTCTTGAGAGAGCACAGGGGAATCCATAGATGTAGATCTTGTGGTAGAATGAAAACAAACATACAATTTAACAGGAGATGCAGCAGAATCTTTGTCTGGGGCGGGATTCCAGCAGCATTGCAATTTGCCTTATGCTAAATCTCATACATATACCAGTAAAATGAATGTAGATTCACAGGTCATCTTGGTCTTCCATTTCAGGTTAGCTTATCTCTATCGTTTAAAAAATGAAACATTTTTCTTTTTTAAAGATTCAAACAATTGTGAAATAACTTTAGAGATTGAGGGAGAGTTGGGCTGTTGATGAAATAGATAATAGCTCACTGATGCCTTCCACAATTTGCTTTTGTTATAAATGTAATTTGTCAGAGTTTGTTGCAGTAATCAAATCCAGAAAGCACACACAGATAACTGATTCAGCAGGATTCATTAACTTCTCTTTATATACATAATAACACATACAATACCAGCGGTGGGTTGCTCCCGGTTAGGCCCGGTTCTTAGAACTGGTAGTGGCTGCGGGAGGCTCCGCCCACCCACCCGGGACGCTTCTGTGCATGCGGTAGTAAAGGGTTTTAGAACCCACTACTGATACAATACCAACAACAGATTCTTCCAACCTGGTAGAGAGTTGCAGGAAAAAAACACAGGCAGAGGAGAGAACAGTTGAGATGAGTTTCAGTTTCAATTCAGCAGACTAGTTTAGCTTCTGCACAGACTCAGAGCTGAGCCATGCCCAGCCTCAAAACTGTTTCAGTTTCCAAACAGTCCCCATTGGCTGACCCAGTTGCTATGCCTATTCATTGCCTGATCTTGTTACTAAGCCCTATTCCAGTTCATGAATATTCTGACATAATTAACTATTAAAGATAAGAACTCATCCTAGGAAAGAAAACGATACAGGGAATGTGCTTTAAAATGTTGCAATTCATGCAAGTTTATCTTTTCCCCATATGCAGTATATGTAGAGATACATCAAGCTTTAAAAGTTCAAGTTTTAGAAATCAATGTTTAGATTATAAATTTTCAGAAATTTGTTACAGGTCCAAAATAAATGCAGCCAATGCTGTCAGTCCTTTGAGGTAGTACAGATGGGAAACCAAAACAAATTTGGTCTAGTTGTTAAGGCACCAGGCTAGAAACCAGGAGTCTGTGAGTACTAGAACCACCTTTGGCATGAAAACCGCTTGGCCAATCATTCCCTCTCAGTACAATCCACCTCACAGTTTTGCTATTGTGGGAAAAATAGAAGGAGTATTAGGTATGCGTCAGGCCCAAGTCCAAAGATGACAAAATGAATTCCAATCAAATCTAATTCTTTTTCTGCTTATACCTAATAGACAGAATCTTACCGGATTGTAGCTATAAACTTCTATTGTAATAGATATACCCTGAGAGATTTTAGAGTGTGGTTGCCATGAACCTCTTCCTCCCTCTCCCATCTAGTTCATGACTGCATAGTCTGTTGTTTTGGGCTTCTCTCTGGAATTTACTGCCTCCTCCCTGGGAAACTGGGGTGCTCTTGCCAAGATTCCCCCCCCCATTCCTTCTCCAGGTGCACATTACATCACAGTATTGTTTCCCCCACCCCCTTTATTTCTTTCTTGGTAAAATATAAATTCAATACATCACAATATGTTTTCTGCCTTGAGTTGTTTTCAAAACAACTATGTAAATAAATAAAAAACTTTTATTTTATAACATTCTGTTATTACCTATAAGTTGACTACTAAATTTTGGAATAATTGTAGAATAAAAGTTGTGGATGCTACTTGAGCCACTTTTTTGTAATGTAGGTAGTTATGAAGAATGAAGAAAGAGGGAGCAAGAAGGCAGTAGATAGCTAGACAAGGTAAAGAAAGGGAATATGTATCTATAAAAGAGTTATTAATAATCTTTGTGACAAATTAGTTTGTAAATAAGCATGAAGGAAAAGTTTTGTAGATATCCCTACCATCTGTTCAAACATCCTTATTATTAAATGGTTAATTGTTCATAATCAGCTGGTCCTCTGAGTAAATGAGAGAATATAATAAAATCTCCCCCTCCAGTCCCACATCTAATTGCTATGCTCTCAGAAACAGAACCAATAAAAAAGAAAATAAACATAGAGTTCTTAAATTCCAGTTATCATATTGAAATTGTGCTAGTGAGATTTTAAAGTATACAGTATACAAGATCAGTTTAAAATAAATTATTCTACTTCTGGCCAAACAAACCCAGGTTTGCTATAGAAATAAGCAAGTTAAAAAACAACAACCCCTTTTCAAGCACCAAAGAAGTTTTTCATAAGCACTCCTGATGCTGAGAGTCTAAAGACGAGATTCTTCCAGAATTAATCTCCAAACATGAGGAACGTCTGCTTTCTTTGATACTCCACTCAGTATTATTTCTGTGAAATCAATCCTGGAGCAATCATGGAATAAAAATATATAGCAATAGAAACCACAGAACCTACTGCTAATTATTTCTGTTACCATTGTCTTAGAAACAACTTTTTGCTCCCAAATATCTTTATTTTACTCTTTTTAACTTCCCTTTAACACTTCAGAGAAATGAGGGCAGATAATATTTCTGAATCTCCTGATTAGCCCCAGATCTCCATGAATCAGGAAATGGAATTATACTGTTTTCTGCACAAATTCATTCACCTTTTTGTTCAATATATTTCCCAGATTTTCTCAAGGTGTTTTACACAACAATCTCCCTTTGTTTTATTCCCTAAATAACTCTGCAATAGGCTTGCCTAAGAATCTCTCTACTCTTAGTCCAAACATCTTAATCTATACATAATTCTGGGTCTCTAATTTTCTTCTTCCTCTCTATTTAAGGGCCATATGTAATACAGTAGACTGTATAGACAGAGAAAGTCTAGGTTCAATCTCTAGCATTTATATATAGAGAAAAACTGCCTAAAACCTGGTTAGTTACTTACCGGCAACCAATTTAACAAGACTGGTTTAAATGGGCCATTGGTTTGATCCTACAAGATCACTTCTAAGCTTCCTTCAACTCCCAGGATCAGAATGACTTAGAAAAACCATAGTTAGTCGTTGATTGTTTTTTGTGCAAAACTCATATTGCCCTGGCTATGGCCTTAAAACAATAAGCAGGGATTTTCTCCTTGTTCTAGTGAGTTGTGGTTCTGACCAAACTCATCATCATGTGCAACAAAGGAAGGCTTACAATACTGTTTTCTATTTCCATTATCTTGCTTGAAGGCAAAATCCCATCTATGGTGACAAATGTGACTGCCTCCAGCAAAGACAAATGACAAAGCATTTACCTTGCAACCAAAAAAACAATGAAAGCTATCAGATCATTTCCTTCTGCATATTTAGTTACTTAAAAAAATACTATTGTTGTCAACAGGAGAGCTGGATTCCAATTATCTAATTCAAGTGTTTTCAGTGAACTGTCATATGAAGAAGCTAATAGCAACACAGCCTAGTTTTATTCATGAGCCATTGAACAATTCCTACATAAATAGATCGCCTTTACTCACCCCTTCCTGCAAGATGTAAAGTGCAGAACTCACATTGCAATTTTTTCTTTAAAAGAGAGCAAGAGAAGGTATTATGCTTCAACATCGGTGAAGAAATGCTAGTTTCCTTAACCACTTGAATCATAGAGTTGGAAGGGGCCAATTAGATCATAGAGTTTTACCTGCTGTTTATTGTTAAGACTCCAAATCCAGTCACCCAGTGAAGAAGGGCCCATTACTTCTCTTGAGTAATTGGTGATCAAATGTATGTGTGGGTGGTGGCATCCTTGTCAAAATATAATTCCATGGTTTAATCATCGGAGAGAGTTCAATTAGCTAAAGCTTAGTGTGATTGTTATACCAGGCTATTATTTACAGCATTCTAGATTATTTGTACCATACTACATTTTGGGTGAGGAAATTACCCAGGGAATTCTGGGTAGTACATCAACAAAGAATGTTCTTTCTGCGCCAACTCAGAAAGCTCAAACTGCCCAAGGAACTGCTGACACAGTTCTACAGAGGAATTATTTAGTCTGTCATCTGCACCTCTATAACTGTCTGGTTTGGTTCTGCAACCCAACAAGACAGACACAGACTTCAGAGGATAATCAGAACTGCAGAAAAAACAATTGCTACCAACCTGCCTTCCATTGAGGACCTGTATACTGCACGAGTCAAAAAGAGGGCTGTGAAAATATTTACAGACCCCTCACATCCTGGACACAAACTGTTTCAACTCCTACCCTCAAAACGATGCTATAGAGCACTGCACACCAGAACAACTAGACACAAGAACAGTTTTTTCCCGAACGCCATCACTCTGCTAAACAAATAATTCCCTCAACACT
>QLTV01003132.1:4471037-4485408 GCA_003457575.1 Thermophis baileyi | reverse complement strand
TATTCTATTCTATTCTATTCTATTCTATTCTATTCTATTCTATTCTATTCTATTCTATTCTATTCTATTCTATTCTATTCTATTCTATTCTATTCTATCTTATATTCAGGTTTGTAACTATGTTGCATTTGCTAAGGCAATGTTGCCCACTTGTGTCTACTGAGCTTTAATTGTTTTGCTTTCCTAACAGCTTCTTTGTCTTGAACACAACAAAGAAAGGGAGAGGCTGGTGAAAAGCTGTTGGAGGTAGGACATTACAGAGTAGGAATGGCCATTTAGGTTATTCTTGTAGAACTTTTCTGACTAATTAGGCTCATATCACACATGGCCCACACAGCATACTTTAAAGCTTAAAGAGCATATAAGACACAGATCAAAGCCATAACACTACAAAAATAAGCAAAATCGAAGACAAATTTATTTAGCTTCCATTTAATATGCTATCATAAAGATCAAACACAGTGGCTTTGAGACTGTCAGAGTTCAGCTTAATGGGCTAGCATCCTTTTTATGTCTGTTATTTGGTAAATAAATAACTCTTCCTCATTAACAGACTTTCCAAAAGTCTTGGGAGCACCAAAATATTAATACAGTTTATGGTTTGTATGTGTGTACATACTTATCAGGCAGATACTGTAGGTATAGGCATGGGAATGGAAGTCTACCAGTATTGACCAAAGAAACATTTAATTTAAATTCATAATAATTTCTCATTCAATTTCTCATTCTCTTCCCTTTAAGGTTTTGTTATGTATATGTATGATGGTGAGGTTTTGTATTTGTATGAAAAATGCATTGATTTGTTTGCCCCAAACATGTTGAGAACTTTGAGATACCTGGGGCTCCATACATTGTAATTGAATATCACTAAAAAAGATGGAATCCAGAAAAAAGAACCAAAAAAGATATACATTTGCACCAGAGGTGGGTTCCTCCCGGTTCAGACCAGTTCACCCAAACCGGTAGTGACCCACTGGTGATGTCACAGTGATGTCACGGATCTGGTTCGGTTGGTGCCGGTCCGTGGGTGCCACCATCTTTTTAAAAAATTTTTTTTAAATTTTTTTTTAAATTTTCTTTTTGAATTTTTTCCGGGTTTTTTTTCTTCTGCGCATGTGCAGAAGCCGAGTTTCCGGCACTGCGCATGCATCACCATCTTGTTTTCGGCTTTTTTTGGGGGGGGAATTTTTTTTGGGATTTTTTGGTACAGCGCATGCGTGCGCGCGCAAAGCACGCGCGCACCCACGAGGCGCAGCCACGTGGCACGGGAGGAAGCGAATCGGCAGCGAGGCAAGTTAGAACCCACCCCTGATTTGCACATAATACATATACTGTATGTAATATTTAGGGACAGAAGTATATGTAGAAAGAATTATTAAAATCTAAATGGAATGCACCTGAGTTGGTACATTCCATCTGAAGCATAATGTTAGACTTGGAAGGAGTCACTTGGTAATTTAATTCAAATTCCTGTAGAAACCCCTTGACCCTCTGCTGTCTCGTTTCTACTAGAATGCAATTAATGAAGAAGAGTCTACCACCTCTTCCTGCAGTTGGTGTCACTGTCAAACAAAAAATTGTCCTAAATTTTTTTGGGAATCTAAATTCCTGTAATTTAAATGCATTAATTTGTATCTTGCATTGTGGAACAATGGAGGCAAGACTTCCTTTTAAAATATTTCTTTAAATATTTGGACAGGTATATATATTCTCTTGGTCTTTTTTCAAGGCTAGACTTTTCCAATTTCCCTCTGCTAGGGATTAGTTTCTAATTCTCTCACTATCCTTGTTGCTCTTCTCTAAACCTGTTATAGTTTGTCTGAATCCTTTTGGAAAGAATGGTGCCCAGAATTCTGGAAGTGGAGTTTAACTAATATAGTATTACTTCCTATGATATGAACACTCTTGGTGATGTATCCTGAAGTTGCATTTCTCTTTTTTGCAACCGTGTCACACAACTTACAGGTTGTCTTTGAATTACGATTGTAATGGAATCCAGAATTATGGTTGTAAGTTGTTGGGATCACCACATGACCTCATGACCTGATTTTACAACTTTTTTTCAGCAGTCATTAAGTGAACACAGTGGTTGTTAAGTGAATGTGATGGTCATTATCTGTTTTATCCAATGGGTGTTTTTTTTTTTATGGAAACCAGAAGTAAATGTCGCAAACCAGCAAAAAAATGTTGAAAATTGTGGTCACATGACCATGGGATACTGCAAATGGCTGTAAATGCAAGCTGGATGCCAAGCTCTCAAAATGCAATTATGTGACTGTGTGTGTGTGTGTGTGTGTGTGTGTGTGTGTGTGTGTGTGTGCTGCAGCTGTTGCAACTTTGAAATCATGTAAGTACCTTTTGGGGGATTTGTTATAACTAATAACAATTGCTGAATGACCAGTTGTTAAGCAAGGATTACCTGTACTGTATGTTTGGTTGTAACAATTATCATTCCAAGATATTTTTCACTAGTACTATCAGCAACTCTGGTTTCCAAATGTAATATCTGTGCATTTGTTTTGTTTTTTGTTTTCTAAGTGAAGAACTTTGCATTTGTCTCTGTTAAACTTCATTCTATCCCCCCCCCCACCCCCAAGTTCATTTCTTTAACCTGTCTCTGTACTTGCTTAATCTGCTGTCTAGGTCCTAATTGTAGTGGGCTTATTGAAGGCCTCTGGATATTTTTAAACCTTAGATAACCCTTCAAATTAAAGAATATATTCTGTACAGTAAGACATACAGCTATCCTACCTCTTACCCAGAGGACAAGAAAGAGAGTAGAAATGTAAGCAGTAAATTATTCGTAACAAAGTGGGTGCCTCCAGTGAAAAAGATATAAAACTGTATATGTAGAATTACCATCTTTGGTTGAACAATGCTGTACTGTTGTTCTTGCAAACTATGCTTTCCTTGTGCCACATTGTTATTGCTACACAGAGTGCTATTGAATATTTGTGTGATTCCAAGTGGGAATTAGAATTGAAGTCAGCATTTTTATATACTGATTTGGGAGTAAAATCAGTTACTTTCTTTTCATTAAACATACATAAGATTGCATTGTTAGACTGTGCTTGTACAATACTTTAATCCATGGTTAGTAGATGTATGGTTTACTAAGCTGAATTGTCTTAGATACAACAGAGTGCACTAAAAACCAACCCTATTGGCTGGGCTTGTGCCTCATACCAATGATCCAACTACAATTTGGCATTATGTAACATGCAAATCCAGCTTTAAATTATCAGTGCAGATAAATCCTTAGTCAACTTTAAGACATATAGACTTCCACTTTAAAATATGTCCAACTTGTTTGCAACAGCAGAGATGCTCTTGGGTTTTTAATTAATGTAGGAAGTGGCATTTTCCTAAAGGAAAGTGTGGTGATACATAAAGCTTCACAAGCTGGAATTTTATTTGTCATGCAAATAGCATACAATATAAAAGAGTCACGCCGAAAGAAAAATAAATCATTATTTTGAGATAGGGCAGCATAATTATGTAGATTAAGGTGTCTGATCAGTAGCCTTCAAGTTTCTTAATGTCATTTGATCCAAGCCTGCACAGCTGGTGATCACTGTTGATGGCACCAGGAGGACTGCAAATGTCCACTAATGGCACAGAGCAGAGTTCCCTATACTAAAGTCATAGATGGCTTTTCTGTAACCACTAGAGGTCATAACATACCTCATATAAAGAGAGCTTGAATACACTAATTAATCATTTAATGTGTCAGAAATAAACATTAATTGCAAGTACTCAGTCCTAGTAGGGTAAATTACTGCCCCTTATTCATGAATTTGTACTCTATAATTATGTTCTTAGTACTTACCTAAATCTCTTTTTTCAATAATGAATAAATAAGGAAAGGCTAAATGACTTTTGCCAAACAGCACAATCCTATGCATATTTACTAAGCAATAAGTAAGTCCTACTACTATATTCAGTGAGGTATTCAGTATTTCTTGGTAAGTGGATAGGGTTACAGTCTAATTAAAATTGATCATAAGGCCACAATTGCAATTCTGTGCCCATAGATCTGGAAATAACTCCGTGAGCTCAAGAGGTACCTAGTTTAACCTAGACTTGCCAAATACAGACTTTGAAAAAGGCTTCTTTTTTTTTTAAAGATGCTTAGGAGGTAGAAGGTCAACAAGGGAAGATTATATGTCTGTCAGCAAGTGTCCCTTGAGGTTCTATTATAGAAGATGGCAAAATGTGGCTGGATTATACTGCCATTAGATAAGTACTGTACATCTACTTGCTTACTGAGTGTACATTGATGGTTCCATTATGATGAGATGGCAGGAAGGGATTAAAGGCATACTGCAAGGCAGTGGTGGGATTCAATTTTTTTTACTACCGGTTCTGTGGGCGTGGCTTGGTGGGCGTGGCAGGGGAAGGATACTGTAAAATCTCCATTCCCACCCCACTCCATGGGAAGGATACTGCAAAATCTCCATTCCCTCCCCACTCCAGGGGAAGGTTACTGCAAAATCCCCATTTCCTCCTGATCAGCTAGGACTCGGGAGGCAGAGAATAGATGGGGCGGGGGCAGTCAGAGGTGGTATTTACCGGTTCTCCGAACTACTCAAAATTTCCGCTACCGGTTCTCCGAACTACTCAAAATTTCTACTACTGGTTCTCCAGAACTGGTCAGAACCTGCTAAAGCCCACCTCTGCTGCAAGGCCTATTCTAGGCCCTATGTTGTTCAACATAGATATAAATGATTTGAATGATGGTTTAGAAGAAAATATGAATATCATATCTACAGTTGACACAGAGATGGGGAAACAGCAAATACGTTACTATCCAGAGTTTCTAAAATAATCTGGTTCCATGCCATGAAGGGCTTTCTAGAAGCGGTGGGTTGCTCCCAATTTGGCCCGGTTCGTCGAACCGGTGGCGGCGGCGGGAGGCTGCACTCACCCGCCCGGGACGCTTCTGTGCATGCGCACACACGAGCGAACTGGTAGCAACGGGATTTACAATCCACTACAGCTTTCTACACCTTGAACTGAACCTGAATGCATATTAATGATTACTGCAGTTCAATAGACGAAGGTCAGTAGACAGTTGCCCTCATAAAATGTTGAATGATTCAGTGGTGTGTATCTTTCCTTTAACAGAGAAACTATGGACAAATGGTTTACTATACTTTCTTTAATTTTGGCATCAGGATGTCAATTCTACTAAAATAGGGATGTGTCTGAACTGATGAATGGGACTTCTTTGAAATATAATGTAAAGGGAAAGCAGGAGGATGCTGCTTTTTCTAGTTTCAACATAATGTTTCTAAGATTGTGTGAGGTTTAAGCTCCAACAATTCTCCAAAGTTGCTGGAATTCACTAAAAATATCAGATGGGAGAATTTGTGCTTGGTACAGTGCTTTAAAAAAAAAGAAGCAGCTTGAGGTACATTTCATTTCTCATTTTGAAATTGCATTTGACATCTGTTTTTTTTAGAAAAATGTTACTGAGGTCATTAAAACTTAGAAATAGTACAAGACTTAAGTTTACCATACTTTCAGAATGAATCAAGTTTCTGAACTTGTTTTAATCTCAGTTTAATTGCCTTTCTGTATATGCTAACCTTTAGAAAATGAGTTTAATAATTAGTCATCTCTGGCTAGTTAAAAGCAACATCCTGCCCTTAGCACAGTTTTATTTTCAACAAAAAAGTAATGCTAAAATAAATCCTTCAGCATGGAGGGAAATTAGCTGCAGGCCACACATACCTAATGGATACCTCACAGAATCAGCTCTAAGAAATGATTTTGGACATAACTATGTGTTAGATAGCAATCGTGACTATGCTAGATGTTTAAAAATTAAAGACTATGGCTGCAGAAGAAGAGGGTTAATTGTCCTGAGAAATTTTGTTAAGATACTGATAAAAAGTTCCCAAACTTAAGTGACCAGGTCTGGGCTGCAAAAATTCAGATAGCAAAAAGAAGTAAAAAAAACAACCCTCAAATTGTAGCAGTGTTTGCAGTCCACGACTGCAGTCTATACCTGGTAGCTATAGGCAAGAAGCATTAGGCATCATCTCACCCTGCTTAGATGATAAGTGGCTTTCATTGATACCATTCCTAGGAGGGGAGCCTAACTTTCCAATTCTCATATCTTGTGCTTTAGAAGATGATGTCTGCCCTTCATACTTGCTATTATATTCATTACATGATAAACAATAATCTAATTACAAGTAGTTTGGCAATTTCTTTTTCCCAGTTTAAAGAAGTAATTATTTTTATAAATTGTAGAAAAACTGTCAATCAACTAAACCCCTAACAGAACAAGGGTGGATGAGCTTTTCACAGCTACAGATTGATATTCAATTTTCCCCCAATTGTTTGGGGGTGAGCAATAGAGTAGTGCCAGTGATGCAAATCTGCAGTTAAGACCTTTAGGAGGTTGCTTTATGGTGTGGTGGACAGATGAATTGGGGGTGGATTAAAAAAAATATTCACCACTCTATCATTATCCATCATGAAGTCTCTCAGCAGTTGTCAAGAAAACTTGGCAGTAAAATTTCCTTGGGTTCTCATATGGATTTGCAGAGGACTCATGAACTGTCCCCCTTCACAGTTCATGATCCCCTATGCAAACTATTTTTGATAAGAAATACCATATAGCAACATAATAGTAAGCTTCATATTTGTATGATGTCTTAGGGCTTGCCTTAGCCCTAATCTAGAACTTTTTATTATTGTTAAATTGTTAAGTCATGTCTCACTCTTCATGACCCTATTCTAATCTAGAACAGAGCCAGCTTTTTATTAAGGTCCTTGGGAGAGAGGGGACATGTCAACTGACAGATGGGCTAAAATAGGTGAGGTTATATTTCCCTCTTCTAATATTCACATCCTTCTCACATATACTTTCTTTTCTGATTCTCTGTCTCTCTCTCTCTTCCTCCACCTCTGTCTACTTAGGGCCAAGTAGAATTATGCTAAGGCAGTGGTCCCCAATCTTTCTGGCTCCACGGACCAGCAGCGATGGCAGTGGTTGGGTGTGATGATTTCGCGTGTGCAACCTAGATCCAGCCTATGTGCAAATGAAGCTTCATGCACTCACCCACTGCTTGCATGGACCAGTTCCCAACAGGCCACAGACTGGTACTGGTCCGCCGACCAGGGTTTGGGGACCCCGGTGCTAAGGGATGCTTGTATCCACAGAGCTACTGGTTCATGGATTTCCCATCCTTAATTTATTCTAGAAGAGAGCAAAAGGGAGCTGCAGATTTGTTATACCCGGTAGTAGAAACTTTATGAAATTATTTTGCAAAGTTTTTGAGATTAATTTAATAATAGCTATAAAGTTTGAATATAATTATCACTTACTTCCTCTCTTTATTACTTATCTATTGCTTTACAAACATGTTCTCAGTATGCTTCATAATGACCCTGTGAGTAGGTCATTATTATTAATTCAGATATAAATTGATCCTAAAAGAAATCTAAGGTTGTGATAATTAGTACATATATGAAATATAAAGGTGGTATTTTTCCTTATTTTTATGGATTGTAATTCTCTTAAGAAATACCTATTAAAGTAACTCTTGCAACAGGCCTGCTTAATTGAATCGGAACATCACCAGTCTAAGTATTCTTGATTTTTAAACATAACTAAGAGTTCAAGAGTAAATCAACAGTATTTTGCATAATGTTAAAAACAATCTTTTAAAAAGTTTATTTCATGTACAGTGCAGCACTCTTGGTTGGTGCTATATGTTGTCACAATCGATCACTTACCAAGGGTTGTGGCATGGCTAGAACCCCTCTGCTTATCCCAGAGACCCACTCCTCTTTTTGCCATTGCTGCATGTTTAACTGTGTTCCAAGCATGGAAAGGAAGGAGAAGAAACAGTGTCTTCCCCTCTCCTTTTGAATTATAATGTAGCATAGCCTGACAGAACAGTCCATGTAAGAAGTCAGTAGCAATGAATGAATTAGCCCACTTAGGATATCTTTACCATGGGACTTTAAATATCCAGGCAATATCTTGGCTTAGGAGCCAATAAAGCTCCTAGTAGTTTGGTACTTTAATGTTTAAATCCCATGATATATTTTACTTGAAAGTAAATTTAATTATATTCATCAGGACTAATGTTCAGATGTAAGCATAAGACTGCAAAGTCAGCCTACATCCCTTATCCAGTGAATAATGTTGCATTACCAGCTACACATGTAAGCTGAATCTTCAAATACCTTATTAAATATTTCTTGCTAGTGCTGTGCAGAATCTACATGCAGTTGGAAACTGGAACCATACATCTCCCTCAAGCCTGTATGATATGTTTACTATGGACAACATATTAGGTAATGAATATGTTAAGGATGTTTATGAATTAAAATACTAAATACCTAAGTTTGACAATATTAATATTTGAAAAATATTTCCATGTCCACCCAGGTGGCTTTCCTGAATTGACAGAATTATATGACTACTGTTGATGTCTTCTTGAATGTCATCTTTTTTTCTGAGTTTTTAGAGTAGCAAATTTTGGCCTAGAAGTATAGCTGGATAAACTGTGTAATTCTACACAACAGAAAGTTTTAATAATATTGAGATGTGCTTGGATGAAGACAGCTGTTCTGAATTGTAGATGGCTTAAATTACTGTAATAAAACAGAAAGTATCCATGTGCTCTTAATCAAATTGAAATCTTGAATGTTACATATGGCTTTCTTTATATTTCTAGGGAAGAAAAAGGGATGGTTATACATAAAGTACTAAAATAAACTTTTAGTAAAGTAAAAGGAAAAAATATATGGCTCAGCTATTGCATTTACCCCTTTTTGCATACAGTCTGTTGTCTTAAAAATGTTCGTACTCCAAGCTTAAGTACATATATAGACAAACAAACAGATGTGACAATTAATTGCATATCTGATTGTAAAATATGCTGCCAAGTATCTCATAGGGGTTTTTAATATCTAAAACCAGTGCAATAGGCATAATTTGGGGAGAAACAATATTAGATATGAAGACATCACTAGGCATGGTTAGTGCAATCGTGTTTGTTATTATCCATCATGGTTTTTTTTTTCATTCCTTCCCCAAAGCAAAGCCCTGAAGGATGCTCTTTTAACCATCTGAATCAAACCCTGAATTCTCAATAAAATTATTTTTTTCCCCATTTAGCTAGGTGATCTTCTCTGATCAGGATGCAGGCTCCTCAGGTCTATCTTTGTCAAACCAATCTATATTAAAATCTCATCTCATTTATATCTGCTGGTTGCCATTTTCACTATCTATCTGTCCCTAGTTGTTGTTTATTACCTCTCTACATTCATTATGTTTGGAATTCACTCTGTGCAGGACTCATATTGCTTGCCTGCGTGGAGCAGCCAGGAAAGGACTGGGGAGCAGAAACTGAGGCTCTGCTTTCTCCTGTTTTTTGCAAATTATTTAGCTCCCTGCAGGGGAAACTCTTATAATTAAAATAAATAAAGTAATATAATTTAAAAAAATGAATCATGAAACACAAGAACAGGATCTGAAATCAGGTTAAATATAAAAGTAGCAATTAAAAATAAATTATTTAAGATGTAGAAATACTAGGACAAATATGTGAGACTTGGAAAACACACTAATCAGGATGAAAATTCTGGTCTCTGTTGAGTAAAGAGAGGGAAAGGGCGCTCCTGATTGTGTCCCAACATAGCTATGACTAACACCACTTACTAGATAATGAGATGGACACAATGCACCAGCCAGACTTGGTCTAATCAGATTTAGATAATATCTACATAGTGAATGTTTTTGTAGTGATTATAAACTTGTTTTCTCTTGAGTGTGGGAGATAGAGACTGCCAATCCATTTCTGGATTCTCTCATTCAAACAGATGAATGTGCAACGTGGATCAGTTCACATGGACACCTCATGAAAAAATGCATTTGTATTCAGAGAGTTAAGCCAGAGTAACCCAGAAAATCACCAGTAATTTGCAGACCCTTATATTTGTTATTATATTGGAAAACAGTTGTGGAGAAAAAAAAATAGGTAACTTAGTTCCAATGAATCAGCCCTTGTCTTTGTCTCCAAAACATCCATATCACTCAATAAAAGTGAATGAGAATTTTGGTAGAGAATTTTGCTGTCAATCTAATGTGATGGCTTTGGCAAAATCTCAGTGCCTGTACTTGGATATTCAGCTATCACTTGTGCATTTGTCATGTTGGCCCAATGTTTGTTCATTTCTATTAAGCTTTCCACATTCAGTCTCAACACACTATGAATTGAACTATAGTCTGCCATTTCCCCCCTTATTTTTCAGAAATTGATGTGGAACAAGCAAACGCTACTTTCCATTTATGTAAATACATGCAAAATAAGCTTGTTTGGAAAGGAATTGTAGTTGGTGGGAGGTAAGCTTCTCTAAGAAAGGATTCTAAATAGGAGGCACCACAACCAAGAAAACTTTATAATTGGCAATTATTTCTTGAATCTCAAATGACATTTAGAACAAGGCAAGAACTGTTCTTGATGCATGTAAGCTTCAGGTAAGCTCATGTGGAAGATGATGAACCTTCCAGAGCTCAAGTCTCAAGCTGTGCTATAAACACCAGTCCTTTGAAATATGATTGAAAATGTTTGTATGCATGTATGCGTGTCTGTGTGTGTGTGTGTGTGTTGTTGGGGGGGAGGTAGAACCCCCCCCCAATAATTGGATAAACTAATAAATTAACAAACAAGACATATTGAAAAATAAATATACTGGAAAAGGCATGCTACTTCTAGTTTGTTTAAAGTATGAAGATAAAATATCCTCACAATAAAGTATAAAATAAAAAGTTGGGTTTTTTTAAAAAAATTCCTTTTTTATTTTTACAAATAACCCAAGGTGGCAAACATATCTAATACTCTTTCCTCCTCCTATTTTTGCTTTATTATGCAACTTGCAAAAAGAGGCATTTTTTTCTGTAATAATCTAAAGCCTGAAAGTCTAATTAAATGTAATCTTGTACCCTAATCAAGAATCTAAGATTGCTCCAATGCTTTTAAAAATGTCTATCCTCTATATAAGTTGATTTATAACTCCTATCATTCCTTGCTCACGAGGATCATTTCATCCTCTAGTATGTCAGGCCTCCCAAAACAAGAAAGACATGTAGTGATTCTTCCAAGCAGAGTTCTTATTATTTCATACTTATATACACTGAAGCACACTACTATCTACATTTACCACATACTCTTAGAACAGGCCTGTTAAACTGGTGGCCCGCAGGCCAGATGTGTCATGCGCAGGTCACGCCCGCCCCAGCTCCGCAAAGACAAAAAACATCACAATACATCACGTGACAAGATCGAGTTTGACACCCGTGTCTTAGAACTATTAGGGAGGGGCTGCCTTCAGTCTCTTTCTCCCACACAAAATATCTGGACTGAGCTGCCTCTTATTCCTCACACCTCTTTCCTCTTGAGAATCCAGACTACTGCATTCCATCACATACATGAGTCTTATAGTCCAATATCTCTGGATGATAATTAGCTGGGCAAGGCTGGTGTAATCAGTTATGCAAATTAGTTTTCAACGTGCATTCTAATTAATAATCTGAGAAGGTTCACATGAACATTTAATTGTTTTAATTGGTTTTTCTGTTCAATTTTAATGGTTGGTTTTCCTGTACACCACTTGGAGCTGCCTTTTGTGAGATGTAGTTATTCATGATGTAACATTCTACAAATACCTGCTTTATGTCACCTTTCTTACTTCCTTCAAATACTTTCTCAGACTCACCTCCAAATTCCCATGCTTTCTGGTGACTTAGCTTGACAATAAAGCTAAGTCATGTGTGCGCAGCTGAAACTGTCACATATGTTTCCCTACTCATTTGCTTTGACTGTGATGATTGTGTATTTCTGGGATCTTCTGCAAAATGTTATACACAACCCTGCTAAGAAGAGGAAAAGTAAATGAAAGCTATAGAAACAATGAACAGAAGGGAGCAGGAGAATGAACATATTACTTATTCTCAAAAAGGGGGGAAAAGCATGCCCAGCAGAGCCAAGTGACTTCTAATGCCTGGAAAACTGATAATTATTAATATAAAACAGATGCCACTTTTTTTTTTGCTTATAATAATAGAGGAAGAGCAGACCTTTGTACAGGGAACAAATCCCCTCTCCCTAATGTTAGCTATTTGCTTAGTCTAGGAACCCTGAAATGTGTTGCAGGTTAAACTTGAGGTGTTGAGAAAACTGCTAATATGCTGTACAATTCTTTAAAAAAATATTTTTTTCACTTATTGCTATTCTACTACAAGGCAATATAGATTTGTTGCAAATATCCACATTTCACTGCATTTGAGATTTTTTTTTAAAGGATTCACATCTTGCCTTCGTTTGCATTATTGAATTTAAGTAAAGCAATATACAAGGATGAGAGTGAATTCATGTGATTATGCCATTGTAGCAACATGGTTATATTTAACAGCCATTAAAAAAACCAACAATAAACAAAACTAAACACTTTTTCAGTCAAGGAAAATTGGCCTTTGAATCTTGACATTTATTGACATTTTGGCAACATATATACCTCTGCTACTAAGATGAATTGGGCTAGAATAACAAGTCTGAAGAGTTAAATTAATACAGATTAAGTCCAGGCAAGTCAGATCTAGTTAGTAATGCCACAGTGGTTAATACATCAGCCCTCTTATAAGAGGGACAAGATTAGAACCTTGGACAGCTCCAAAATGAGCTCTCACAGACGTTCTCATTCCTACTGTACAATTAGACTACTTCAATTTGATTTTTGAATTAAGGGTCATACAAACACTAACAATAAGCGAACAAACAAATAAGTTCAAAGAGCTTTATTTTTTGGTTAAGCATGTAGTGTGAGGTGAGAAGCGCTAAGCCTAAAATTAAATTAAATATCAAGGGGCCATGCCTAATTTTTCCGTTCTGGGAAAGATTTCTGAATTGAGCTCTCTGGCCTGGAAAACTTTTATTTAAGCACTGCCTTGAGAAAGTGCTCTAAGTCTCCTTTACATACAAAAATCACTTGTCATTAACTCTAAAATCAGAAATGACAGCCATATCCTCATTAATTTTTTCTGAGGACAAGTAATTTGACTATTTTTCTACCCTGCTATTCAATTAATTTTCTCATACCTAAGAATTTTAAGTTAGTGCCCCACCACAATTTTTCTACTCCTCAATCCCTCACAAAGCAGTCTGAAGCTGACTTGAAATTGTTCTACCTTCTGTTGATCCTGATATTCAAGGAATGCAATAATCCAATCAGTGCTCACTCTCTTGCTGATCAGAGTCTCATTTCTTGAGTTATTGCAGTTCCTGGACCCGCAAAAATCCCCTCACCCCACTCCGTTCAAAAGGGAAATTAAATAAACTGCTTGCATCTTCCACTTATGTTTTCAGGAAATGTTGTTTGTATTTATCTTATTTTTACAAAATATATCTGAGTGATCGCCATAAAGGGGAGCTTCTGGCTGCAGAAATATCTTTTTGCATTTCAAACATTCTTGTGACCTATGAAGGTAAAGTAATAGCATATGAGAATTTTTGCAATCAGTCATTTTCTCCAATAGTCTCAATGATTGCATGCTGCTGAAGAGGGGAAAAGTGGGAGAGATATGCTCTTAAAAGGTTTATATATAAACTCTAAAAAAGAATATTAAAGCTATTGGGGGGGGGGAGAAATAAGGTCTGCTTTGCAATAGGAGGCAGGATGAAGCAAAATGTTACCAATGGGCAAATGGTTATATATAATTTTTTTCTGACTTTCAAAGAGGACAAAAAAAAAAATCCACCCAAGTTTTCTACTTTCAAATAGGTGGGTACAAAGCTAGAAATAGGTTGGTGGTTTTTTTTACACAAGATGCTAGCTTGGGCAATGTAATGGTAAGTGTGTGATTACCTGAGAATATTGTTGACCTAGTAGCCAGATAGACATATATGGACATATGAAGTTTTGAAAATTTCATGTATTGCCATAGACTGAATTTTGATTAAGATAGAGAATACAAATGTGATGCATTTCATTTATAAAGGAAAAGAAAGGTAGTGTGATAGAATAAAGACAGAATTCCTTTGCTTATAGATATCACGAATTCCTCTCTCAGAACAAAATACACATTAGATTTATTCAAAAAGATGCTAGATTGCTATGAATGCAAATACCAGCCACATATACATTCTAGCAAATGTTGGATTTTCCTTTTTTAAAAAATATCAGTTTAAACAAGAAAGTTTGCCTCCATTTGGGAAATATTGGCCTATTTGACACACACATTTAACACTAGTTAAACACTAGTTTAACACTAGACCAATTCTCGAATACAGCTCACCTGTCTGGAACCCGCACTGCATATCGGATATTAATACAATTGAGAGAGTCC
>QLTV01003132.1:4458797-4470840 GCA_003457575.1 Thermophis baileyi | reverse complement strand
TTGTCGTCATCTATCTGTATTCATTTTGATTATTTTAATGTTTATACCTATACCTGCTATCTTGTACATGTTTGACAAACAAACAAATAAATAAATAAAAAAAAATCTAAGAGTTAATTGGTTGTAGGACTAGAACTTTATTCACATAATAATATACCATGACTCCTGGCTCTAAGTGACACATGAAGTCATAGAGTTTGGCTCATGTTAGTGAAGTGTGAATTAACTAAAGAGGGTCAAGTAATTTCTGATTGAATCAATTTCATTCTAAAGCAATTTTTTTTGGGGGGGGAAATCTTGAACAGGGAGGAACATGGCCTTAGGAACAAAAAACTCTTAAAATAGTCAGGGGAACTAACCAGATGGGTTAGGAGTTCTGATGCAGTAAATAAATAGAGGTTAATGTGTACAAATATGCACATATGAATTGAATACATTTATTTAAATAAAAATACGTGAACATTTTTCTGCACATAAAGGTGAATGTTTGTGTTTATGTTGTTTGCTTTCTCCAGATACCGAACTGACAAAATGATTAGTCTTAATATTCCGGTAGGACAATCCAGCACATTTCTTTCGTTATTAAAATATTGTGATTGGAAAATATATCTGCCAAAATTATCTTTGAGCAATTCTTATCACATATCTCATCCCATGGATTTCAATGAGAATACTTCCAATTTATTCTCAGCCTTAAATGTGTATGTCTCTGGATCTGACCCAAGCAGCTTCAAGTTATTTAGAAATTACATTCCATCAAAATTGGAGAGATTTCTACAATGTATTGAGGTCTAAAACTGAAGGCTTTTAAAACAGCTAATAAAAGCATACATATAAAATCTGCGATGTGTTTTACGATAGATTAAAAATGCATTAACTCTAGTACAATTCAAATGTTTTGAAAAAGGAAGGATGTATTAAGGATTCTTAATATTTCAGGATATGAAAACAATAAGATACTGAGTGATAGCAAGCTAAACCTCACTACTAAATCTAGCCATAATTCCAATGAATGACTACTACAAGAAAGAAAGAAAGAAATGGAAAGAAAAAAAAACAAGATAGAAAATGTATTTGCAGAAAAATATCTATTTTTCTGCAAAATAAGGTAAGAATAATAAGTGCACATTCTCCTTTGATGTGTGGGGCACATGCTCTTTTAAGGACAAATTCTGTATTTCAGAGATAGTGTGCATATCAGGAAATGAAATGGTTGTTATGGCAACAACTCTCAAAAGCAACTACTTAACTACAAAATATGTTCTATACAACCATAGAAAAATGAAAACATGAAAACAGAGACAGGGAGAATGGCCAAACAGAAGCAGTCAGAGCTGGTGAGAGCATTGCTGATTTAAAGGCACATAGAAATGCTGAAAACAGCTATTCATTTTCATTCCATCTGAAGTGAAAGTTTAAAGCTGCATCTGTGCATGGTAGTTTAATAAGTTTTTCTGGGTTTTTTTTTTTTTGGAAAAAGGATGTTTTCCTTTCGGTGATTAAAAAACAATAACAGAAAAAAATGCCACATGGCACATGTAAGATAATAATTTGTAATGGTACAATATGTCAAGATGAAAGAAATAGCCTTCTCCTTTGGTCCCTGTAATTACATCATGCCTCAAGGTCAAAGATAATAAATGTGGCTCATAGTAAAATCAGGTGTCCAGAGCCTCATTTCCTCCCCAAAATACTTGCTATAAAATGATGAGGTTTTGTCCAACAACCTCGTCCGCCCCCAGGTTCCAGAATCCCCAGCAAATAGAAGCTTCTTGTGAATAGTGTGACCTGTGTTGTTGGGAAATTGGCAGAAGTGGGGGAGAAGGTCTCTGCATTCTGGTTGGAAGAGTATTCCATGATTAGAATAAGTCATCTACAAGCACCACTGTAAGGTAAACCAGTCAGGAGACGTGACTAGATGAACCAATTCTATTTTATTGTAAGGCTGCGTTAACAGAATCCTGCAAGTCTGGAGACAAGACTGAAGGCCTCCACTTTTAACTATTTGATCTATTAGGACCAGTATTTCCCAAGTTTCTTTCTTTGACCATTAAGTGACTGTGGGCATCTGCCTCTCCTGTCTGATTGTTTCCTAGGCAGCATCTCCTCTCTTCCCCCAAGGTCATTCATACTATACTATCACAACCATTGACTCTCAGCCATCCATTATTTTCAAAGTGATATAGCATTATGGTTGAAATAATTCTAGGGTGATCCAGGTGACATAGTATGAACTTGGACTATGATGATACAAGTTCAAATCGTAACTTGGCCAGTCTCTGTCCTTTACTTATCATGTTGAACCACTTCCACATGACCTGGCTCCGTAGAATTCTGAGGATCCGGTGGCAGGACAAGGTGCCAGACACAGAAGTCCTCTCCAGAGCAGGCCTGCCATCAGTTCACACCCTGCTGATGAAAGCCCAGACACGCTGGGCAGGCCATGTTGCAAGGATGTTGCAAGAGTCCCTTGGGAGTTGGGCGGCATACAAATTTAATAAATAAAAATAAAAAAATAAATAAAAATAAAATAAAGGATGCCAGACCATCGCATCCCCAAACAGCTCCTCTATGGTGAGCTGTCTCAAGGAAAGCGATCGCACGGGGGACAAAGAAAGCGATACAAAGACATGTTGAAAGCCTCCTTCAAGTCCCTGGATATCGACACCACCTCCTGGGAAACCCTGGCACAAGATCGATCAACATGGCGCATGCTGATCCACCAAGGCTGCCAGACATCTGAGGACAGAAGAACAACCATAGCACAAGAGAAGCGAGCACTCCGCAAAGCCAAAGCTGCAAAAGCTACAACAATGGTGGCCACACATGTCTGCCAAACATGTGGCAGAACATTTCGTGCCCGTATAGGCCTTACCAGCCACCTGTGGACACATCGTGGACAGCAGGGGTGAAATGCTCCCGGTTTGGGCGTGCCTGCCGGTAGTTGGAGAGCTGGTAGCGACGGCAGCGCGAGGCTTCGCCCACCTGCCCGGATGCTGCCATTTGGGTTCTTTTACCCTCTGTGCATGTGCAGAATGCTTTGCACATGTGCAGAGGGTAAAAGAACCCAAATGGCGGTATCCGGGCGGGTGGGCGAAGCCTTGTGCTGCCGTCGCTACCGGCTCTCCGACCACCGGCAGGCACGCCCGAACCGGGAGCATTTCACCCCTGGTGGACAGCCCACAACCTGTTAGATGTCAAGGTCCTCTTCAAACACGATGGACAAACATCATCAATCAAATGCAAAAGAACACCCTGGCACACTGCACTAGGGACTGTATCTGCTGAAACCCGGTTTCATGGTATAATCACAGGCAAGATCACGGATTGAGGTCTCGTACATTCTAAATGCTCATTGTATTTTTTTTTAATATGTTTTTCTCATGGAGACTAAACTAACTCCCATACCTCCTATTGGCTCTATAGCAGGGAGAGAGGGTTGTATGGAGTGAACTACCTAAGAATATCTCTAGAATATATATTTTTCTCACATGGAAAGTGATGATACAATTTTCTATTAATGTTATAAGTAAAAATCTTAGATGTTTCCCAGATTGGAATAGTTCTCATCTGAGCTTCACTGCAGACTTTCCAGAGATTTCTGCTGTTTTGAAAAGAGATAAAGGATTATTTTGTTGTTTCTTGAAAAGAATTGGCAAAAACTGGGAACATTTGCATAGGCACCCCAAGTGCTTAAAAATAAATGTTCTCCCATTCTGCCTCTGCCACTCTATCTACAGAAACTTCCAAGACTCTTCTTGCTCCCACAATTTGTTGCAAAGACAGTACTGCAGTGATGAACAAAGAGAAGCAAACGGGATCCATTGCAGAGCTGGGTTCCTACCAGTTCGGATCGGCTCTATAGAACCGTTAGTAACGTGGTGGCCTGGGTCGCTAGAACCGGCAGCGACCCAGGCCTGCCATGGCCCCAAGCCGGTTCTCTTGTTTTTTGCTTCTGCGCATGCGCAGAAGCTGTTTTTTTTGTACTGCGCACCTGCGCTCCGCGCCCACGCGGCGCGTCCCTGAGCGAACCAGCAGTAGGAAAATCCGGAACCCACCCCTGATCCATTGGCTTGGATTACTATCTAAGAAAGAGGAGAATGTGTGTGTGTGTGTGTGTGTGTAAGTCTCACCTGGGTCTTAGGATGGACTTTAAGAAGCCCGCAACATTTGATTTCAAGATTGTCTTAGGAGATTTTTTAGATGAATTTAATCTTTGAATGAATATCTGGCCTACACTGATGACATTGATTTTGGCAAGCATTGATGTGAGTACAGTGTTGACACTGAATTAAACCAAGTCAATGATTCATTGTTCCCTGGAAACAAAATCAGATTGTATAGGAATATTTGCTTACCCATTTCTTATTTAGCACTAATCTAAACCAAAGCTGGGGGAAATCCAGATAAATAATGCCACATACAAGAACCACTTATATAAATCAATGGAAGCAACTATAAATGCTTAAATCTATTTTCAGTGGGGCTGGAATGCAGTTCATTCCTTGTATAAAAGGGGATTCCAGGCCGTTCGGGTTAAAGTAATAGATTCTTCCCTTTCAGTGGTCATACCCACCAGTCTAAATCCAGATGTATTCTGCAAATGCATTGTACTTCTTAAGCAAAAGGAAAACTAACTATTAAGAAACTATACTTAGAATGGAAGAATGCTCCAGAAGATTTTGCATTCATTCAACAATATTTTTTCAATGCTATATCATGCAGGAATGTTATGTTACAGACAGGATCTTTGAAAGGCCAGACGTTTTTCATAGAGTGAATTATAACTCACCATACTTCATCTTTTCTTAGCTCACACTAGTATATGTCAATGTTTGGCAGCTGACTATGGCTATGAATGTTTGAAGCCTTAGATCTAATGAACATGGGTAGGAAATCTGCTGATTGCTGAGAGCCTTACCAAATGCCTAAAGCTAGCATGTCTGGGATGATGTGAAATGGGAGGCGGGGGATGAGGAGCTCTGCTTTCTAATATTTTTAGGTTTTGAGAGAGGAGAAGTTGGTTTATAGAAAACTAAGTTACGTGGCTCTGTTTTAGTTCAGTGTGAACTGAACTGGATGAGAAGTAAAACATCTTCAAGGAAAAACAAAGACCAGCTGTCTTTTACAAAAGCACCTTTGGGACAACCATGACCTGGATGACTGAGAATCTCCATAGACATATGTGTGTGTTTATGTTCCTCACCTCAAAATGGCAGAAAATCATTACATCAGTTTCTGGATATTTGGATGCAAGGAAGTGATTTGAGGAAAAACTGTTGCCTTGCAATGCAATGTACAGGCCATTATTTCTTAAACTGATTTATGATGAATATATTTTTTACAATGACTATGATCATGATTTATCACTTATTGCTTGTATGTAATTGTGTAATTTATGTCAAGGCAGCAGTTTTAGCAAAAGATTTGCTAATTATTCTCCAGTATTATCTTCTCTTCTCTTCTCTTCTCTTCTCTTCTCTTCTCTTCTCTTCTCTTCTCTTCTCTTCTCTTCTCTTCTCTTCTCTTCTCTTCTCTTCTCTTCTCTTCTCTTCTCTTCTCTTCTCTTCTCTTCTCTTCTCTTCTCTTCTCTTCTCTTCATGCAGGAACAGCAGGAATCACTGAATAGATTGCAGAAAAGAGTAAAATAGGAAAGGGCATGGCAGAGAAAACCAAAGCACTTGAATATGCAGCTTTCTAGCAAGACCCAACAGACATACCATGTTTGAGAGACCAAGCCCTTCTAAGCATTCCCCAGCCTTGCCTGAAGAAATAGAAGGTGGTGGAGTGTGAATAAACTCTACACCCAGAAAGAATTATGAAGTTAACATTCTCTTTTCTTTTCTGCAACATCACACTAGTCCAAGTTTCCACACCAAAACAGACAGCAGATAACTAGATTTGGATTTAGACTGGTAGATATGACAAGTGAAGGGGAGAATTTATCACTTTAACCTGAATTGTCTGGAATCCTCTTTTATGCATGTTATTTATGTATATGTCCTCAAAGGCAGAGTTCACACTTATAAATTAAAACTTCCCTGAATATATCTTTTGTGGGGCTTAAGCAACTCTTCAATGGATTTGTAACATTAGATGAAGAACTGGATATTTGCCACAAATTGAAAATGGATTTAAAAACTCATCCTTTGACTTGAGAAAAAAAATCCAGGTTTTAGAAATCAAGTAGCAATAGCACTAGCAATAGCACTTAGACTTATATACCGCTTTACAGTGCTTTACAGCACTCTCTAAGCGGTTCACAGAATCAGCATATTGCCCCCAACAATCTGGGTCCTCATTTTACCCACCTCGGAAGGATGGAAGGCTGAGTCAACCTTGAGCCGGTGAGATTTGAACCGCTGAACTGCTGAACAGTCAGCTGAAGTAGCCTGCAGTACTGCACTCTAACCACTGCGCCACCTCAGCTCTAGCCAAGTAGCTAAAACCACCCCAAAATAAAAGCACATGGCACTTGATTTGTGAAGGTTTGCTGACAGCTTGATAGACTGAAATTAAGAAATAATGTAGGGAACTCTCGTGTATTAAAAAATATCACCCAAGAGCTCAACTTCTCTCTGCATGTATGACAACTATGTCTCAAATGTTTGTTTAAATTGTAGAATTAGAGAGTGAAGATGAACAGAGATACCATCTCTGATTTTATCTGGCAGAACATAAATATTCTAGTAGGAAAGGAAAACATTTTGAGATAAAATATGAGGCTAACTCTTGCATGTCTCTAAGTTTAAAATTTACCACCACAAAGTATTATAAACTGTAAAAAATTTAAGCATGCAAAAGTGCCTTAATAAAACTCTGGGAGGACAAATGGGGGAGTAGCAAGGAGGAATACCTGACAAAACATGTTCTAATGTCACATTGTAAGCTACACTCCTTAGTAATGTAATACTTCCTTAGTCACAAGTTACAATGGTGCTGAACAAAAGGAACATACAACTGATCTTCTACAGTCACATGCTTTCAATTCAAACACTTGGCAACCAGTTCTCAATTATGAAGTTTGCAGAATCCCATGATCAAGTACTGTAATCACCATTTGCAACTTTCCCTACTGGCTTCCCACAAGCAAAGTCAATGGGGAAGCTGGCAGGAGGTCACAAGTTCCTATTGCAAGCTACTTCTCCCACCACTTATTCTCCCCAGGAACCCACAGGTGGCATGGGGATCTCATACTATGTAGCACCTGCCTGTAGCTCTTACCTGCTGACCTGCTTGGGACATGGTTCCAGTGGCATAAGCAAGCACTTCTGGATTCCCTCTTCTTCCTATCTCACAGTGATGTGAAGTTCTTACTTAGCAACTCATACGGTCCTTGCATAATGGGGATTGCTGGGATTGCCATCACTAAACAATGCAGTCACATGATTTATAACCACATCACTCAGAGATGGAAATTCTGATCTCAATTGACATCATAACCTAAGGATGTCCCAAAGGTGCTTTTTTTTCAAGAGGCAACTGGACTTCAGCTCTGAAGAAGCTTCTTAGGTGAGAAGTGAAACCTCTTCAAATAAAAACCAGAAAGTCCAGTTGCCTCTTGAAAAAAGCACCTTTGGGACAACCATGACCTGGATGACTGAGAATCTCCATAGACAACCCAAGGATGTATTTCTATCTTTGCATATGATATTATAACCCAAATGCAAATGGTCAGAGCTTGCATCGTGATGACACAACACACATTTCGGCATTTGAGCCGAGGTGGCGCAGTGGTTAGAGTGCAGTACTGCAGGCTACTTCAGCTGACTGCTAGCTGCAGTTCGGCGGTTCAAATCTCACCGGCTCAAGGTTGACTCAGCCTTCCATCCTTCCGAGGTGGGTAAAATGAGGACCCAGATTGTTGGGGGCAAGATGCTGACTCTGTGAACCATTTAGAGAGGGCTGTAAAGCACTATAAAGTGGTATACAAGTCTAAGTGCTATTGCTATTTGGCTTCATCATGGTTAGCTGCAGACCACTAAGGGAGGTCATAGACTCTGTGTGACTTTAACCTCTCTTGGAGGGTTCCCTAAATCACACCACCCAAAGCCACTATTGAACATATTGGGGACATGACTTTTGGCTTTTAAAAAATAATTATTAAAATGTTATTAAAAAATAATACAGTTATGGTATTATGCACCTGGGGTTATAGCCCATAGCTGCAAAATGGTTCCCTTGCCTCTAAATTAAAAAGTGCAATTAAACAAATTTTATCTTGAACTGTAATGCTTCTGATGCATTGCACCAGCGTTCTCCATCCAGCCCTCCATTTAGAGATTGCATATTTCATTTCCTCCTCTTTATTTCCTTGTTTTAATGGGATTTTTATATTTTGGCTTGTTTGCTCTGCATTCACATTTAAAAAAAATATCTTTGTAGGAAAACCTTTTTTAAAAAAAAGATAAGTTGGTGGTATGGTTGACTCCAGTTTTATACAGGTTTCATTGATATGTAGAGTACATTCCAGATATTCAGCCTTCATATAACTAATGGAAGTAAATGCCTTATTTAACTTCAAAATCCTGCCAGAAATTCGTGTGAACATTTTGGCTCTACCCACTCTCTCCGCAGCCCTCAGGCCAACCCTTTTTTTTTCCCAGTGTATCCTTTGCTACATGAAAATTTCCCACTCTAATGTAACGGAAAGAGATAAAAAGAAAGCTAATGTCTATGTAGAGTTAATGAAATCAAGGCTAATGTCCATCCAGAGAGGATGAAATAAGACTCTCACTAATTAAAGCTGATACCCTTTAATTATTAATTGTGTGTGGTTTTCTTTCTTGGCTTTCTGATCTTTGTGGTGTTTGTATGCATTAAGAAAACATAATTTTAAAAAACCTCCAAATTAAAACATTCTGTATTAGAGCTGTACAAATAGAGACCCAGGGTGAGTCCCCTGCCTCTGCTACAACCTTCAACAGTTATAACTACATTGCAACGTTTGACTGTCACAGAAGAAGAAATACTACAGATCAGACTGGAAATTAATCATATGTACTACATTTACTGTTACCAGATGTCAATGTCAACAAAATTAAGCTAATTTAGTTTTTTTTTACTGGCTCCACCTTTGTCTAACATTCAGCCAAGTGCAAGCCTCAGCCCAGATTTTCCTTCTGCTATAAATTAATCTTCTATCAAATATTTGTCTCAAATAGGAAAAAAAAGATCAGATTTCAATTTAAGGAAGTGGATTGTGGTTTAAATGCTGTACTGGGACAGAGAAAACAGAGGTTCAAACCCTCTCTTAAACACGGATTCAAGAGAGGGAAAAATAATCATGGGATTATTTTTATCTATTTCATGGGATTATTTTTTAACCCTAAAACTGACTCCATGGAAAGACTAGAAAGAAACTTTATTGAGATAAAATGTAGTAGCAGAATTTTGCAAGTCTGCTGATTATAATTCCCCTCCCCCTTATGCCCAATGGAGTCAGGAGGAGCCAGTGGGCTTAACAGATACTTCTGCACTTGTGGTCCAAATGACTTCTGAATGTCTTCTGCAACGTCATTTTCATGGCTCCGTATAGGGAGAAAAATCAGAGGACAGCCCCTGACATGCTATCTTAAACTCCTGGACAGGGGTGGGTTCCTCCCGGTTCGGACTGGTTCACCTGAACCGGTAGCGACCCGCTGGTGATGTCACGATAACGTCACCGAACCAGATCGGTTGGTGCCGGTCCGTGGACGCCACCATCTTTTTATTAATTTTATTTTTCTTCTGTGCATGCACAGAAGCTGAGTTTCCGGCACTGCGCATGCGTCGCCATTTTGTTTTTGGCGTGTGGGGTTTTTTGAATTTTTTTGGGGGGGTTTTGCACTGCGCATGCGCGTGTGCATCCACAAGGCGCGGCCACGTGGCGTGGGAGGAAGAGAACCGGCAGCGAGGTAAGTTGGAATCCACCCCTGGTCTGAGAGTGGCTGCACTGACTGCCAGTGCCTCCCAAAGAGCACCTCTGCTGATGGGAGGCGGGTGGGCGATGCCTGGGGAGGGCAAGGTTAGCGTGCTCCCAGCCGCGCCCTACGGTGCCTCTGCTGGCCTATGAGACACTTTGGGAGGCGCTGGCCAGCCGGGAGAGAGGGCCCGGCAACGTTTGTAGCCACGCAGCTGCAAAGTTTGCCAGGCCGGCTTCCCTCTCCCTGCTGGCCAGCGCCTCCCGATAAAAGTTGCAGTCGTGGTGGGGAAGGTGGGGGGCAGCTCGGCAAGCTTTGCAGCCACGTGTCTACAAAAGTTGCCGGGCCAGCTCCCCCTCTCCCTGCTGGCCAGTGCCTCCCGAAGCATCTCCTGAGCTGGCGGAGGCACCGCAGGGTGCGGCTGGGAGCGCGCTAACCTTGCCTTCCCTGGGCATCGCCCACCCGCCTCCCATCAGCAGAAGCGCTCTCCGGGAAGGACGGGAGAGGCCGGCTGCTGGTCCACGGCCCCCTGGCAAAGCGGCTCCACATTGCCCAAGCACCGGACTCCGCCGTTGCCACTGCCCCTGCCCGGCTTGCCCCCGGCTGGCTCCCGAGCTAGGAAGCAGCGGCCGGTTCCCCCTGCCCTCCGGATCGCCAGCATGAGCGTGGCTCTCCAGGAGCTCAGCAGCAACATGAGTAGCAACAGCAGCCGCACACCCACCTGCTTTATGGCCTCTTTATTCCCCCTCGCTCCCAAGGAAAGCCCTCTGGAACTGCAGCGGCAGCACATGTGACTGCAAGAGGAAGAGAGGCCAGGTGAGACCCAGATGCTTTCCGGCTCCCCTGGTCACAGAAGCATCAACCCCTCACTCTCCCCGCTTTGCTAGCAGCCGCCCTGTTTTTCACGCGGGATCGCCCAGGAGGGAGGAGGGAAAGTGGGGCTCAACATTCCCCCATATTTTGAAGTGGGGGATTCATAATTTATATTAGCACAATTCATACATTGGTAGTTTTCATCTTGAGGTATTAAAAAGAAACATGCCACTGTACAGAGCTCGGTTATAAATTAAAGTAGTCTTTCATGGCCCTGCGGAAGCCGAGCGCGCCAGGCCCAAAAGGCGAGCAAGCCTCGCCATGTCATGGTGCCTCCGCCAGCTCAGGGCAGCGGGGTCAGCTGCAGCCCGGACCAGCCGAGGGACTGCGGGGAGCCTCCTGCGTGTTGCACCCTCCTTCCATCCCCCTCCCGGCCTTCGCCCCCGCCTCTGTGCCATTTTAAGCCACCTACCTCCTTGGCCAGCTGGCTGGTCTTGCCTCCTCCCTCCTGGGCGATCCCATGTGAAAAACAGGGCAGCTGCTAGCAAAGAGGGGAGAGTGAGGGGTTGATGCTTCTGTGACCAGGGGAGCCGGAAAGCGTCTGGGTCTCACCCGGCATCTCTTCCTCTTGCAGCCACGTGTGCTGCCACTGCCATTCCAGAGGGCTTTCCTTGGGAGCGAGGGGGAATAAAGAGGCCAGCTGGCAGGCCGAAGGTTCACTCGCTTGTTTTGCTCTCCTATCTCCACTCTTGCAAGTTTTGCTGCCTTTTCTCTTCCCATGTGGTGGTCCCGATCTTTGAGACTGTGGCCAGGTCGGGGGTGGGGAGGAAAGGGAGCGCGCGGGAGACAGCAGCATCGGAACCCTCCCTGGCTCTTCCCTGAAGTGCCTTGCAACAGCCGAATTCCCTGGCCCTGCATTAAAGGTGGTTTTCCTCCTCCCTGCTCAATAAAAGGGTTTTGGCGCAGCATTCTGAATAAAGCAGCATTGTAGATTTTAAGTTTTCTTAATTGGAAAATGCGAGCACATCTCCCGTGCTCCCCTATCCCTCTTCGTAGGTTTCAGATTGAGGCTATGGGCTCCCCGATCAAAAGCGGGGCTGAGGAGAAGCCAGCCTTAATTTCAATAGCCAAATTGAGGAGGAAAGGAAAGGAAAGGAAAGGAAAGGAAAGGAAAGGAGGAAAGGAGGAAAGGAGGAAAGGAGAGGAAAGGAGGAAAGGAATGGAACAGGGGAAAGGAAAGGAAAGAAGGAAAGGAAAGGGGAGAAGGATTTTTTTCAGCAGGTTGGACAGGAAGGAAGGAAGGAAGGAAGGGGGAAGGGAAGGAAAGA